>CAUYRH010034439.1:0-90907 GCA_963574655.1 Perodicticus potto
AAGCTAGACAGAACAGATGTTTATGTATGCAGAAAAAAATGTATTCAAGTTCCTTTTTTATTAGATTCATTGTACATGGTTTTGCTGAAATACAGAAGTTTTTGTATTGTAAGATATTGATAAATTTGGTGTAATGAGAAATTTCACTTGTTCACTCTAAGTTATTTTAAAAAAAACTTTATAGTTTCCAAATGTCAACTTCTAGAGTTGACACGTAAAACATATTGCAGTAATTATTTTCAACCAACACTGGGAACTCTAAAGTATTGAATAAAATCTGAGATGAGATTTGTGAGATATATGATGTGCGTCTTTTGAGAAAAATTACGTCAGATGGGTGTTTCTTTTATTGATTAATCAAAAAGTGGTGGAGGAGGGCCATGATCTCAGGCAAATCCCTACATGCACATATGCAATCCAGGAGCAAAATGGAAAAGATTCATGAATTGAAGATTCCACACCAGAAAAGATTCTTTCCTAGTTTTGAGACAGAAAAGAAGGACCCTCTATGCTTTGTTGCATCTCTTGTTTCTAAAAAAGATAAATGAATTATTTCCAGATAGATGTCTACCATGTAGACATGAGGGCTCCCCCTTCCTGCTGCTTGCTCTGGCTGGATGAAGCAGGGCCCAACTCTTTTTAGGCAGGCTGTGGTCTTTTCCAAGTTCATTTTTTAAAGAGTAGGGTTCCCCACTGGTTTTAGTACAGTAGAAATTTTGTCTTCAGCTTCTAGCTATAAACTATCCTCATGTCTTGTCCCAAAGCACCACAAGGTCCTCTTCCATCCGCCCACCCCACAGCCTTTCTCAACTTTCCAATTGTTTGCTCCTTTTCTTTCTTCAGTTTAGAGTAAGAGAGATGCCCTTTAAACTGTCCTTAAGAGGGGATTTCCACCATTATTCTCTTCTGATCCTATTAGCAGCCCTAGGCCACCAAGCTTATGCCAACTTTTAAGAAAAGGGTTCTTTCTGAGTTCTTAGAAGTTTGAAAAGCAGGAAGAAACATGGCTGTTATCTGTTCTGACCCCTCATTTTGCATTTGAAGAACAGAGGAGCAGAGAAGTTACATGGCCTGACCACACTGCCCTCTCCACACACGCTGTGTTTTCTTAAAAGTGTGCTATGCACGTGAATTCAAACAGAACAGCCAGTTGACAAACCGATGGGTAAAAATATCCATTTGCTAATCTACATGAGAGATATAATAACCTTACACAGTCTTTTTTAGCAGGGAGAGGGACAGATATGTTTTGTTTCTGGAGAAAAGCCCTCTGGATGGTATATTTTCCTCTGCGATATTTCTTCTGAAGCTTCAGTTTAAGACTCTGGGCAACAAGATGTATTTTCAGTTAGATTGTGGAGACTTCCTTAGCTAAGATTCTGTTTCTCAAAACACAAGATAATCAACCTATGATAAGGCTTCAAAGTTTCTTTATTTCCAAACAGACTTTTGAGCTGTTTTTCTTAGCTGAAGAGGCGTGACAAGGGCGATTACAACGTCAAGTTCATAAAAGCTGTGGGTACTGCCCTCTCTATGGTTTATCAAAGAGACCTCTGGGTCCTCTTGGCACGTAGCTAGAACTTCAGAAAACATATAGTCAAGTCCTGAAAGCTTAAAAGTACATTTTATTGTTTTCTGCCTTCCCTTTCCCTCTAGTTACTTCACTTTTATCACTGCCTCTATTTTTTGATAATTGGAGTGTTGAAAGAAGCTTCAAGTACCATGAAATTCAGTCCTTTTCCTGTAGAGGAATGTTTTTCTCAAGAGTCAACAACAAATGGCTGCATGGTTCTTCCTGAATTTGTCTAACTTCTGAAAGTGTCCATCCTATTTTGAACTCATTCTGTTTTCATAAAATTATCTCCTTATCTGCCAAGAATTTTTCTTTCTATAGTTTTGACCCATTTAACCTTGTTTCGTCTTCTGGAGTAAGAGAAATTTCTAATACTTGTTAACCTGACAACTCTCAAGAGACATTTTAGTGTCTGTGGGTCTCTCCTGCCTTCCAAGTGAGGTTCTGATAACATTTTGTTCTTTTCAGAGTTTGGTTAGGGATGGTTATCTCCCTTACCCTAGGAAAATGGTTGGGCAGCTTTGCTTGCAGGCCGTGATAAAAGGCTAGGATTTCCTAAGGTCAGGGTTCCTCTCCTGTAATGCAAACCACGGTGTGTGCAGGCCTCACCTGGATTTCCATGTGTGTGTTACCTTGTGGGAACTGGGGTTTAAGAAATTGGCATAAGATTGCCATGAATAATAAACTGCCCTTTGTCTCTGACCCATAAGTCTTGTGTCTTCAGTTAGCATTCATGAAACTGTAACAGGCCAAGTTGTTAGTTCTCGAGTAGGATAAATCTCAGATCATTCACTGTTCTTGACAAATACCATATTCTCCCAGGACAATTCCAGTTCCTTCAGCCATCTTACATATTACATCTGTTGTATGCTTGGAATCATCTCTTACTCTTATTAAAAATGCTAGATGCTCTCCTGTTTAACTATATCCTTAGTACCTAGAAAGGAAAATACTAGTCCATATGTGGGTCTGACTAAAAGGAGGCAACCAGGTTATCACTGACTTGGTTCTGAAAACTACATGGCTTTTTATAAACTGATGCTTCCTGCTCCCATTATCATATTCATTATACTTCCCATCTTGTGTCACCTGTGTAAGTTGGCTCAGCAATCCTCTGTATATTTATCCACATTAGTGACACAATTTTGAACCTATCAGAGCCAGAGAAAGAGTCCTGAGGCTGGCTACTGATATCTTAATGTGTTTAGGGAGTCACGTGGTAGCTGCAGTTAACAAAGGCACCCCATGGAGGGGAGGCCTAGAAAAACTCATTTAAATCCTGCAGCAAAGCATCAGAAGACAGGGAAGCCACCAAAGTGAAGTCTGTGTAGCTTCCAGAGGTCAGCTAACATGTTGAGGGTTCACATTAGCAGACGTTAGGTGGGGCAGTCAACAAAAATAGCCAGAAGGGACTCTGACTACATTACCTAGAACTTAAAAGTCACAGGCATGGAACCATTTACTGAATGCCAGTGTGAAAGAGGCTGGAAGAACTTTGATAGTATGCCCTATGTGAGGAAAGTGGGAATTTGAATTTAGTTCACCACAAACATTTTCTTGTGTACAAAATAACACCAGAAATCAAGCTTATAGGGAAACCTATAGAAATAAGGAAAAGTCTAGAAATAGAAATAAGAAATTCTAGAAATACTAAATTGAGTCAACATTCTGCTGAAATTTCTGTTGTTATTATTACTGTTTTTTTTTAAAAGAAATCTCCAGGAAAGGAAGTTTTATGGGCTAAGTTGCGTTTGACAAGGGCTATGAGGTTGATTGAATATAAATATACTAAGTTTTGTTCTGTTTTGGTTTTTGCTGGCTTTTTTTTAATGATTGATACTCGGACTATTTGCATTCAGCCTTTAGTCTTCATTGTTTCTGTGATCTTGGGAAAATTAGTTAACTTTTTTATACATCATTTCCTCATCCGCGCAGTGAGCACAATATGCATGGTATTTGCTCTATGCCATTTTTATAGGAGACTAGTACATGACTAACAAGCTTTCAATAAATATTGGCTCAAAAATATTATAATATGGGTGATATATTTTACCTGCATAACTCACTGAAACACTAAGTTATTTAAATATATGCCAAAGCACAAAACTCTGACATTAAAAAGTAGACCAATAAGGACACATTGTATAAAAGTTGAACTTTTGTGATGATTTCATTTATTTTTTAAAATTCAGAGTATAATAAGGAAAATATCCAGTTAAAGTGAGGATTAATTTGAACTTTACCTGAAATATAAGCTTATCTTTGGAAGCAGCTCAGACCTCTAGGCATTGAAACACCAGGTTTCTCTTTTTCCTTCCCAGAAGTGCTCTTTCATCACTCCCGCCCTCCCTTTCTTTTTTCTTTACATGAGCCAACTTTCAAAACATTTGGAAGCAGAGAGAATTTGCTCTCAGGTTTCTCATCCTTGCTTTGCTGGTGACCTTGGTAATGTCAAGTAAATTCCTTCATGTTCTTCATAAAATGGAAATAAGAAATGGGACTATTTGGCACATAAACCAATGATCTGTTGGGTGTTTAAAATCCTGCAAAAATATTAAATCCCAAATAATGGATATTTGAAAATAATGAGTTTGTGTTTGTGTTCTAGAAAGAATTGAATTAATTACAAACCTGATTGATAAAACAAGATATATTACACACGTGATAAGTTGTACTTCATGGTCCCCAAGTAACATATCCAATGTTGCAACATTGGGGAATTCATTGTGGGTATTCTCCAGCAGTGTAATCCCTGCCCCTGGCCAGCCTGCCTCCCTCTCTAAGATAAGTAGAGGCTGTTGCAGCTATTTTTAGTTTGAAATTAGTTTTAGATAGAGAAAACATTAATCTTGTGATTACCCTTCTCATACTATTGCCAGCCTGAGCTTTCACGGAGGTCATCTTGTTCCTCTGAGTGATCTGTAACTGAAGTTTCAAAGAATACCAAGCCAGTAAGTCCGGGAATGAAACTATGTGTTTATTTAAAAATCTCACCAAGGAGGGCAAGATATGAGAATGATATGTCCTGTAACTTTTGCAAAAAAACCTTTGGCAATAAATCCTGTTGACTCTTTGGAATTGGATAGCTCTGCTCAGTATATCAGAGAGATTTCCAGGATATCAGGTTCTTTGCCACAGCCTTTGGCTGTGAAGTTTCTATAGAGTCAACACCTCTGGAGAGATGTCTATAACTGGGGCATCCTACGAGATATCACTGGCAAGTCCAGCTGGGTAGCACCTGGGGTCGGCTGCCATCCTCTGCAGTCACTGTTTCAAAGTGTAACTTCCCCCTCTAGCCTTGGGAAACACCTGCCTATTTTCCTGGATTGTTTTACATTACTGGGTCATTTTCTACCTTTGCTTATTTTTCCAGGTAATCTAAGTTTAAAAGGTGAAAGTTTCCAGATACTGAAAGGTCGCATTTTTCAATCGTTAATCTATTCATTCAACAACATACATTACCGAGTGCTGAATGGGTATCAGGTTCTGTATGAAGACCTCGTTTGGGTTTACTGACATAAAAAAACAAAACAAACAAACAAACAAAAACTCCCAGAAGCTCCTGCTCTTAAAGAGTATGCATTTTATTTGAGAGGCAGAAAAAGTTCAGCTTCTCACTATTGACTCCTGAATAACTTTTGAAGAAGTTAACATTTTGGTAAAATTTTGCCCGAGATGCCCTATAAGTTTGATTTGTATTTTAATTTATCTGCCAAAAGCAAAATTATTGTCCATTAGTTCTTCAGTGAATATCACTTTAAACCATTTCATAGAATTAAGCAAAATAAAATATATGAGTAAATATTAGTGATGTTTTGAATGAGTTCTTCAGATCCCAGAACTACCCAAAGTTTCATTTCTGGAAATGTCTTTAAGATAGATTTAAAAAAAAACATTTGGATTCAGGCCAAATGAAAAACCATAAATTATAGGAAGACAAATAAGTTCTGTGACAAATGTAAAGAGTTCCACAGGTAATTCAGATGCCTTCATCCCCAAAGAATTAGCACTAAAGTCTACAAATAGGGGACTGATATTCAGATCAACTCGTCCATGGACAGTATCCACACTGCCTGAAATTTCTGGTTAATTTGAGAATAGCAATTATTTGTAATCATCTTTAATTTACCTTATATTTTGTAGCTAGCACACTAACTTACATATGATACATAGTCAATAATTACTTGTTGCATAGCATCAAAGAGAACTGAGTCAAGTGTTTGAATATCTACTTATGCCCATGGCCATTAAACACCAGCTGTGATAAATGTCCATAGTCTGACTCTTAATGTCAAAAACCTGGAAGGGCTGTGCCTGCTTTTTCCTCTCTTCCTCCCTACTCTCATCCCATTTTAATAATTGTTAGTAGGACCTACTTGAGTAAATTTGGGGGTTATTTGTATGTGTGCGGGGGATTTTACTTTGGAGACTAAGATTCATTTTCATTTGGAGCTAAGTATTACTTTCTAACCCTCCTTTGAGTCTATATAAATAACATACTTAAAAACAGAAAAATGTATTCATGGTTTTGTTCCTTTTAAGCTAATCTTGTACGTGAGATATATGAGGTCAGACAATTCAATTTGAGAACTCATCCCAGAAAAAGTGCTACATACCTCACTGCTGAGTATCACCCTGGTCATCTTTGAAGTACTCTCCTTGGCCACCTGGTGACTGTAGTGACATTCAGCAATGAGGTATGTAGCACTTTTTCTAGGATGACTCAACAGGATGAGTTTGCAAACTTAACCCTCCGACCTCGAATATATTAAAATTCTTGCTTTTTAAAAATCACTTCCTCTGCTTCCCAGTTTGAAATGGAATTTAGTATAATAAATATTTACTTAATAGGCACACCGGAATAGAAGAATTGAGGTGACGGGTTATTGTACATTTAACTATCCACTGACAAACACTAACCAACTCTCCTCTGATTTAACTTGACCGGGGATTTTTGGATGGGAGCCTCTCTGCACTCAGCTGAACTGACACTCTGTATGTTTTAAGGAGACACATGGATTTCCAAACTTAATCTTTAAATCCTTAATACTTGGTCTCTGCTGTAATTCACTAATTCCCTTCTTCTTGTTAAAGGAAAGGCTTAAAGAAGAGAAGTGAAATTAATTTTTCAAAAAATCAATAACAAATGTTGAATTGTATGTGGCAGATTTTTGTTCCAGGACATGAGAATCCACCATAACTTATTTTATTTACTTTCAATTTTCACTCATCCATTTTCTCATATTATGGACTAAATAGTCAAGGCTCCAATCGCTATGTCTTGGTCCTTTGTTCAATCATTTATTTGACAAACATACACAGAGAGTTTCCTATGTAGAAGGCATTTTGCTGGACATAGATCCCCATGATGTAACCTTCAACCTGCTTAAAATATAAGAAGGGAGCTAAGGATCACAAACTTTAGCAGGTTATGGATTGAGCATGGTCAAACAACAGGCTGAGTGGTAAGTCACTGCTGGCTGGACACCACGGAGGAAGTGCCATTCATCTTAGATCTTGAAGAATAGGTAGAATTTCAATATGCAAAATCAGAAGAAAAGAATAAAAATTGGTGATGTAACAGAAGAAACATAGGACTGGAAGAGGGCTGATCTGGGTCCTGGCCTCTATCATGAATGTACTTCATGTGCTCCAGGACTTCCGGGTCCTCATTTTCTTAAAATGAAGAATTAGGTTAGTTGATCTCCAACTTCCCTCATTCTGTGACTTCCTGGCATTCCATGTTGGGGCAAAGGGCTGAGCAAAGGCACAGGGTTAGTATGAAAGGTCATGGCATGAGCAGTAGTTGAGATGAGCTGATGTGGAGGTTCACAATGAAGGGAAAAATAGCACGCTTTGGTCTTGAGTAACAAAGTGAGATTACCCAGAAAAATATTAATAATCATAACCAGATTTAGTATTAGAAAAGTGTTTTGTTTTAGTTTGGAAATGTAAAATCTCATGAGTCTGCCCTACCTGTCTTCTGACACTCAGGAGATAGTACTGAATGGCCTGATGGTTGCGCGAGGTTTAGTTGCTCTTCCCCTAGTGAAACATTTCCAGTTGCTCCAATTAATTGCTTCAGAAAAGTTTGGTGGGGGGGCCAAGTGCGGTGTCTCACGTCTTTAATCCTAGCACTCTGGGAGGCTAAGGTGGGTGGATTGCTTGAGCTCAGGAGTTCAAGACTAGCTTGAGCAAGAGTGAGTCCCCATGTCTACTAAAAAAAAAATAGAAAAACTAGCCAGGCATCATGCCTCAGGAGGCTGAAGCAGGAGGATCTCTTGAGCTCAGAGTTTGAGGTTTCTGCAAGCTACGATGACACCATGGCACTCGACTCCACAGCATTCTAACCAGGGCAACACAGCAAGATGCAGTCTCAAAAAACAAAAACAAAAACTTCTTCCTCTTCTTAGAGAGAAACCAGCTGTCTCAATGGCAGGGTAAAGTTTAGGTGGTTGGGATCTTTAAGACACAATGTTATCAATCTTGGGATCTCAGAGGAGGGGCCGAGGCCACTCCCAGCATCAGGAATCTGTCCTTCTACCTTGTTTATTTTGTAAGCTTCTGGTTTTTGTCAACAGGTTAGTGGCTTTGGGAATTCATGAAAGAAGATACTCTATCTGAGTTTATAAAATCTTTGTGAAATTTATCTTTCTCTGAGCCAGGCTCAGTCAAGTCCAAGTCATGGGGAGTTGCCGTGTGACTCCTCCTCCTGATACATGCTCGTGTGGACGCCCCCTCCCCCCCACACACACAGAGTAAGGCTCCTGTAGCTAAACAAAGCTTTGCCTTGCTCTGCATCAGAGCTAATACGTGAAGAGCAAGGAGCAGGGGGCTGTCACAGTCTGGATTTTATTGATGGACAGAGAGAAGTTTTCTTTTTTAATTTTAAGTAGGGAGTGGTTTGATTTGAACCTTTCATTCTTACGACTGACTTGGTGACAGATTAGCATGGCTGAGAGAGATTGAAGTAGGGAGACTGCGCAGGCAACAGGTATCTGCCAGGATGCATTGTGAGGAGCTTGAACTAGACAATGATAGGAGACTGGCAAGAAAGAGATGTAAGTGTGGAGAAGGAAGACTGAAATGATCTAGAACAATGCTGCCCATTAAAATATAAAGCAATCCATATACATAATTTAAATTTCCTGGTGGTCACATTCAAACCAAGAAAAAAAGACATAGTAGAAATTAATTTTAATAATTATATTCTATTTAACTCAACATACACGTATCCAAGACATTGTCAATTCAACATGTAACCAGTGTAAAATGGTATTAGTGAAATAATTTGTGTTCTTGTTGATTGTATTAAGTCTTCAAAGTTTGTTGCACACTTTGCAGCTACTGATTTCAATGCAGAGAAGCCACATTTCAGGTGCTCAGCATGATAACAAATCAGAAGTGGATTGGACAGAATGCAGGGGAGGGGAGAATCTGAGGGCTTGAGTCTAAAGAAAGAAGAAGAGCAAAAACAGAGGATGTCTGTGATTGGGGAAGACAGCGGGGAGAGAGGATGAGTAAGTAATAATCCAATCCAAATTCAGACTCAGAACAGGGGCACAGCCCTGGGAACTGGTTGTGAGGGATGGACATTGAGATGGTCACACTCAGTGTGGTGACAGTGCAAGGAGAGGAGAAAGCCTCGAAAATACTGTACCTGGAGGGTCCTAGGAGGACGACAGTCTGGGACATGAGAAGGGGTCAGAGTCAGAGGCTGGGGGTAATGCCAGCTCAGTCTGGCAGTGCCTGAGCGAGAGACGGTTGAGCTGGAGTTTATGCAGAATTCAGAAGGTACCAAAGGCAGGAGGGAAGTGGAAGCACAGAAGAAATTTATGGTAAGAAATGATGCTTCAAGTTTGAATTTCATTCTGCTATTAACTAAATAAATAACTTAGAGAAATGACTCCACCTTTCTGAGTTATTGTTTTCCGATTGTAATCATGAAATAACAGAGGCCGATGCACAATTTTTGTTTACTGTCCTATGTACCAGATATTGTGCTACATGCTTAAGAATATTAATTAATTTCATTTTTATAAAAACATTATAAAATAAGTTTTAGGGTTTTACTGAGATAGGGTATTATTAGATGAGGACATATCCAAGGGACCCATTTATAATATATCTTAGACACCTTACTCCCTAATGATGCTTTCAACAGGTAGATTGATGCGTCAGGGACATGAAAAATGTGGTGTTTGCATCATCTGTGTTTCTGCCCTGAACCCTAATTCAGGATTCTAATGAAAAGGCTGAAACACATGAACCATTCCCTCTTCCCTGAGGAGAAGGTCATGCAGCAGCTTGGCCCCTGCCAGTTTAGAGGGGACATGCCATAGATAGACACACCTGTGGTCACATCATCCTTGTGCACAGTGACCTGCGTTAGTAAAAATGGCCCCCAAAGTGACCTGGTCTCTAACCGAACATATTAGTTGAGACAGGTAAAGAGAATTGATGGCAGCTAGAGTTGGAGAAAGCAAGTACTCTCTGCCTTTTCCTTGAAGCCTCTAGAAAGTTCTACGTCCTTATGTTACAAATGAGGAAACTGAGGCTCAGAGAAGTTAAATGACTTTACAAGGTGGCAGAATTCAGTTACAAAAGCAGGCCAGACGGATTCATAAACCTGTTAAATAAATAAACTCATCAGTTAGAACCAGCACTTGACAGCTCTCCGAGTGTCGTGTTAGGAAGCAGGGATGCCACCAGTGTGCTCTGACCTCGGTGTGATTTGTGTCACACTCCGCCCCCTGTTTTTGTCTGTGCTCCCTTTATTTCTACAAGGCGAATTCATTTAGCTGTATTGCACGGCCATGAGAGAGCCCAGGAGAGTGACAAGAGAAAGAACATTCTGTGTTGCACAGTTATTGGGAACTCATGTTATTACTTATCCTTCTTCTTGGCCTAGTTTTGAGTTTATTTTTGTTCCACATTTCAAATTTATAAAGTATTTCACACTTTATAAATTCAGAAATTTATGAATGTATTTCATATATATGAAGTTATACATATACAAATTTACATGCTATGTATACAAATATACATAATACTTATATATAACATATATATATTTATCCCTAAGATAATCATCGTTTTGGTCAGCTTAACAACATAGGCTGCTGTGGATATTAACCCCTGAACACCAGGTTATTTTATTAGGGTTGATCCTAAAATCGATTTTCCCTTATCAATCTAAATTCTAAATGATCTCAATTCTCTTAGGTCAGGATCTAAAAAATTGCCTAGAATTGGGGAAAGACATGTATGAAAGTCAAGTGTAAACTGCATTCGAGGCTTTTGACACAGGCTTATCTTGATCATTCTTGCTTGTGTTTGGAATTAACCTTCTGTCATTTCATTTAGACCTCATCATTCATATCTTCTTTTTTTTTTCTTTTCTTAGTAGTTTTGAAATGTACCATTGCATCATGCACATTAGGTGAGGTCCCCCCAAATACCCTCCCTCCTCCCACCTTCCCTCTCCATGTCTTCTTAAATAGATTCTCTTCTAGACAATGGGCTTAAAATGACCTTGTAAACCAACGCCAGCCCACATTTTGTGTGAGTTGCCCATTTTGAAATCTAAGCTATGATTTTCATCCATCCATAGCAAGGTGGTCCTCATTTGTAGAGTTCTTTCTATGTACCGGGCATTGCATATGCTGTTCATGAATTAACTTATTTAATTATCACAGTATTCTCTGAGTTAGATGCTATAACTATCCCTATTTTATAGATAGTAAATCTAAGAAAAGGACATTTATGTTACTTGCTCAAGGTCAATCAGAGAGCTGGGATTCAAAGACGGTGTAGCTTGAACCACTAAGTTATATTATCATTCAAATGGAAGACATGGATATTTGGAGCGCATAGAAACATTCTACAAATTTTAGTCCCTAAAGCTGAAGGACCAATCATAATTTCTTAATCAAAATGACAAACTAATTGGAAACTTTGTTGTCTCTGTTTACCGGTGCTCATTTGTTTAGCACCCGTGATAAGGCATAACAAGAGGCTGTGGTAACGCATAATGATAGTGCAGAGTCCTTGCCCTTGAGTCATCTAGTGGAGGAGACAAAACAGCCAAGTGGAACATTCAGAGAGCAAGGAAGGTTGTGCAGTCAATTGCTGAGTCATATGGTGTATTAGATTATGTACTAGGAGGACGCGAAGAAGAAGGAGAACGCAAAGGACCAGTGTGGTCAGGAGAAGACTCAAAGCATTTGAAAAGTTATGGAGAAACTGGAAGAGAAGCAAGGCCAAGAGGAGACATTGACCAGATGAGTAAGATGAAGATGGCTGGGAACACAGTGGGGAATGAGTGCTCAGGGTAAGACGGGTTCCGTCCTTCATTTTCTTGGTCTCTCCTCCTCCTCCCATCTCCCTATCACTCTCTCTCTCTTTCTTCCTTTCCCTCTCATTCATGTTTGTGGCTGTATACATGAGTATACACAGACATATACAATAGATTTACCTCCAATCAATATTTGTCTTACACGAGTATTGAAATATTTCTGATAAACTCAGAAACACAGTGGGTTTCTGAGAGATGACAATTTATAACTTTTAAATTGGCAATGGCTCACCAGAGGAGAGAAAAGAGATACTGGCTACCGTTCAATTCTATCCAGCAAAACCATTCTCCTTTCAGAAATCAAGGATTGGTTTATACTTAAACCAGTAAAATATTTTTACTAAAAAATAGAACTCTGTGTATGGTAAAACTGACTGTCTTTTGATTGACACCAGGTTTTACTTTTACTTGTACACATTTTAGGTTTATCATTGCTGTAGGCAATACAGAGGAAATTGCTCTGTAGCATTATTCTTCTGTGTTTGACAATAAAATCCATGAAAAATAAAGTATTCCCCCAGTACAGTGAGGCAGATGACTGTGATGAAAATTCCCTGTTTCATGGGTAGATAGAGTTGTGAATCAAGCCAGAAAAATGAAGCCAGAAAAGCCAGGATTCTAAGACCAGAAAAAGAAATTGTTATATATAATACAATTCTTACTGTCTCCTGCAGCCTTGATTGGATAAGATAAATGGACTAAAATTCCTGTTTTTAAAAAGGGTATTTTGAGACATAGTAAATGGGATTTGATTGGCCACAAGATTTTTACAACTGGTGAAAATATATTACTTCAATATAATTCTTATTTAGCTGAAAATGACTGTAATCCACAGAATGAGTCTTCAAAGCTATCTTTTTTCATGTCAACTAAGTATAAGATTCTTGTTCTATTATTGTATCTTTAACAATACTTTGTGAGCAATTTGTCATGTCTGTATTCTGCAGACATACTCAACTGGGCCAGTTATATTTGGGCACCATCTTAGGTGGAAGTTCACTGATAGAGTAGAACCAGGTGGAAAATTGATTTTCTTCTCCTTTCTTTTACAAAATTCATTGCACATCTACAGCTATTATAACAGTAATAGTATTGGCTTGAATGTCATCAATAGGACGTGTCTGTATGTGAGTCTTTGTGTCTGAGTGTGTGGTCAAAACATCAGTTTCTCAGAAAAATCATACCAACTCTAAAGTTTTAGACTACTTTTCCTTAGAATTGAAGCAAAAAGTTTAACTTCTCTTCTCACACACTGTTGGAAACCAAGTCTATTTTCCAATAGTTACATTGATTCCTGGTGGGTTTGGTCAATGGGGGAGGTGTCACATTTCTCCTGATTGCTTTTGACTTCTAGTTCTTGCTCTGTTGAGTTCTCCAGTTCTTCTCAGCCTTTCCCTCCCTATGTATAAGGCCATTTTCTTGTACTCTTTTTATGACCAACGTCCCATGAATCTAGGCTACATGTGTAGCAGACTTTCCTGAAGGATTCGGGGTCCTAAGGGAGAATTATATAACATAGACAGCACGACTGATAGAATCTAACCTTCATTGTTAGATAGACTTGGCAGGCACGGTGGCTCATGCCTGTGATCTGGGAGGCTGAGGCAGGTGGATTGCTTGAGCTCAGGAGTTCGAGACCAGCCTGAGCAAGAGTGAGACCTGTGTCTCTATTAAAAATGGAAAAAAAAATAGCTGGGTATCGTGGTGGGCACCTGTAGTCCCAGGTACTTGGAAGGCTAAAGCAGGATTGAACCTGGGAGTTTGAGGTTGCTGTGAGCTAGGCTGAGGCCACAACACTCTAGCCTGGCAACAGAGTGAGACTCTGTCTCAAAAAAATAAATTAATTAATAAAATAAGTTAGACAGTCTTGCTCTAAAAAGTCACCTAATAATTTCCATTTAATTTAATTGTCACTGGCTCTCTATCTGACTGGCTTCAGTGGATTGCCATGTTGCAGGCTTCCCCTCTCCTCATTTTGCTAATCCCCCACCCCCAAATTAGAGTCCATTTCTTCTGTGAAAGAATTGCCTTATGTCTTTGAGTGGAGGGATATAAGCAAGAATGGCTACACTTGGC
This sequence comes from Perodicticus potto, assembly GCA_963574655.1. NCBI lineage: Eukaryota > Metazoa > Chordata > Mammalia > Primates > Lorisidae > Perodicticus > Perodicticus potto. Next base: position 14,007 of record CAUYRH010034439.1, read on the forward strand.
TCTGCTCTGAAGGCCGTATCTCTGTCACCAAAACACCCCTTGATATACTTCTGTGGTCAACTCATAGTCTGAAAATGTTTTTCTAAAGAATGACACATACTGAAAATATTACAGAAAAAATGAGTCTAGGGCTTGCTTCAAAATAATCTGGGGGAGAGGAGTGGGTAGAAGTAGAGATGAAACAACATGGGTTGTTATATCAAAACTGTATTGTGTCAATACAGACCTGTTGAAGTGATATAGGTGATAAGTACATAGGGTTCATTTTATATTTGTCACTCTATTTTAATATATATATTTAAAGTATCTATCTATAATAACAAGTTAAAATTTTTCTATTTGATATATAATATGTTGATTAGTTAATATGTTATAGTATATATTGTACAATTAATAATAAAATATACTTTTATAGATTATAATTAGTATAAGCTAATCTAAGAGACTAATTGATTGAAACTTAGATTGTAAAAGTAAATACTGGATAAAGACAAATATAAGTGGCTCGGAACCCATAGCACAGTGGTTACGGTGCCAGCCACATACACCAAGCCTGGCGGGTTCAAAACTGGTCTGGGCCAGCTAAACAATGACAACTGCAACAAAAAATAGACGGGCATTGTGGCAGGATCCTGTAGTCCCAGATAGTTGGGAGGCTGAGGCAAGAGAATCTCTTAAGCCCAAGAGTTGGAGGTTGCTCTGAGCTGTGACGCCACTGCACTCTACCAAGGGTGACATAGTGAGACTCTGTCTCAAAAAAAAAAGACAAATTCAAGTGTGCATTGGAGGAATTTTAGGGAGAGATGCATTGACAGGAAATGGAATAGTTATCTTCCAGGGCTCAAGAAAAAACATAGTGGCTAAAAATGCCAAAGACTCATTATTCCAAAGTTGTAGGCCAGAAGTCCGGGCACAGTTTAAGGTGTTTTTTCCAGGTCAAGATTATTCACAAAGCTGTAATGAAGTTGTTGGCTGAGGCTCCACTCCTCTGAAAGCTTAACTTAGGTGAGTATTCATTTTTAAACACAACTCGGTAGCTCCTGTCGGGTCTCAGATTCTCACGGGCTGTTGACCAGAGAATAATTTCCTTGCCCATATGGTTCTCTCCATAAAAACTACAACATGGTAGAGCATTCCCTTAGAGAAGGATGGACAGAACAAACTTTGTGTAACCCTTTGTGTAACCTAATCTCGGGTGATACACTGTTGCTTCTTCCATATTCTATTTGTTCAGGAGTGTGTCAGTAAGCCAGCACCCAGGGAGAAGATGACATAAATTTGAGGACATGAGAAGGGGATCATTTGGGACCATCATCCAGGATGTATGCCATAGTCTGCCCTCTGGGCCCCGGTGATTCACATTCCTCCCACATTCCAAACACACCCACCCTTTCCCAGGTCTCCAAAGACCCAGTCCATCTGTGCAACAGCTCAAAGTCCCGGATCTAATCATATACATCAAGTCCAGGTGTGGATGAGGCTCCTCGGCTTTAGTTCTTAAGTTTAGTTTCTCGTGTGCAGTTTTTCTGAATATGCACATATAGGCCTGTGAACTAAATGTCCAGGTGATCTGCTTCTCACACATCAATATTCAATAATGGTACAAGCACGGAATGATTACTATAAATGTTTGTCAGAAAAGGGATGCAATCAGAGACACAAGGGAGTTTTTAATCCATAGCAATATTGAAATCTGGGCAGGCAAATTCATTATTTAGGTCTCAATAATTATTCATGGCTGTTGGCTCTGCCCTCTGGGCATGTATTAGTCTACCCAGGCTGCCATAGCAAAGTACTATAAGGTTGGTGGTCTAGACAGCAGAATTTTTTTCTATTTTTTCACAGTTCTGGAGGCTGGAAGTCCAAGATCAAGGTGTCCATGGGGAGTTCACTCTTCCTGGCTTGCAGATGGCTGCCTTCTCACTGCGTGCCTACGTGGCTTTTGCTCTGTAGCAAAGGCAAAAGGAGTGGGCAAGGGAGGAGAGAGATCTAGTTTCTTTTCCTCTATTTTAATAACTCTTATTCAAAATATGAAGAATATATAAGACTTTTTGTTATATGGATGAATTCTACAAGGCTTAAGCCAGAGCTTTTAGTGTGCTAGTCACCAGCATAACGTACATTGTACCCATAGGTAAGTTTTTAACCCACGCTCCCCTCCCCACTCTGCCCTTCTTAGTTTCCAATGTCCTTCATACCACTTTATGACCATGTGTACCATTTGCTTTTTTCTCCCTCTTAATAGCGAGAACATGTGGTGTTTGTTTTTCCACTTCTGAGATACTTCTTTATAATGTTCTCCAGCTCCATCCAAGTTGCTACAAATGGCATTATTTCATGCCTTGTCATGGCTGAGCAGCACTCCAAGGTGTGTGTGTATGTTCTTCATCCACTCATAACTTGATAGGCACTCAGGTTGCATATGTTTGCAATTCTGAGTTGTGCTGTGATAAACATTAAGGTACAGGTGTCTTTTTGATACAATAATTTCTTTTCCTTTGGGTAGATACCCAGTAGTGGGGTTGCTACATCCAATGGTAGTAGTTCTACTTTTACTCCTTTGAGGACTCTCCATACTGTTTTCCATAGAGTTTATACTAAGGTACAGTCCCACCAACAGTGTATAAGGATTCTTTTTTCCCCATATCCACTCCACCATGTATATTTTTTAATTTTTTTGTATAATGGCCATTCTGATGGGGTGGTATCTCATTGAAGTTTTAATTTGAATTTCCCTGATTATAAGTGATGTTAGGCATTTTTCATATGTTTATGGGCCATTTGTCTATCTTCTTTTGAAAAAACTCTATCCATGTCTTTTTCCCAGTTTTTAATGGGGCTATTTGTTTTTTTCTTGCTGATTTGTTTGAGTTCTTTTTAGAGTGTAGATTTCAGTCCTTTGTTGGATGTATAGTTTGCTAACATTTCCTCCCATTCCGTAGATTGTCTGTCTATTCTGTTGATTATTTCCTTTGCCGTATAAAAACTCTTTAATTTAATTAAGTTTCATTTATTTATTTTTGTTGTTGTTACATTTGCCTTTAGGGTTTTAGTCTAAATTCTTTGCCTAAGCCAGTGTCTAGAAGATTTTTTTCTATGTTTTCTTCTAGAATTCTTATTTGTTCAGGTAACACATTTAAGACTTTAAGCCATTTTGAGTTAGTGTTTGTACATGCCAAAAATAGGACTCCTCTTTCCTTCTTCGGCATGTAGTTATCCAGTTTTCCCAGCACCATTTACTGACTAGGACATTCATTCCCAGTGTATGTTTTTGTCTGCTTTGTTGAAGACAATTTGGTTGTAGTTACATGGTTTCATTTCTGGTTTTCCTATTGTGTTCTATTGGTCTAAGTCTCTACTTTTATACACATACAGTTTTGGTTACTATAGCCTTGGAATATAATTTGAAGTAAGATAATAGGATGCCTATAGATTTATTCTTTTTATTTAATTTTGCTTTAGTTGTTTGCTTTTAGGATTATTTTTCTAAAGCTGTTAAAATTAATAAAAGCCATATAAAAGAAACCCACAGCGAACATCATCCTGAATGAGGAAAAATTGAAAGCATTCCCTCTAAGAACTGGAACAAGACAATTGTGCCCACTGTCACTACTACTATTCAATCTAGTATTAGAAGTCCTAGCCAGAGCAATCAGGCAAACAAGATAAAGAAATAAAGAGCATCCAAATTGGGAAAGAAGAGAGGTCAAATTATCACTATTGACAATATGACCTTATGTTTAGAAAACCCTAACGACCCCACCAAAATACTCCTAGAATTGATAAATTCAGGAAAGTCTCAGGTTCCAAAATCAATACATACAAATCAATAGCATTTCTATATTCTAATGACAGTCAAACTGAGTGTCAAATCCAAAACTCAATACTGTTTACAATAGCTGTGAAAGTAATAAAATACCCAGGAATATACTTAACTAAGGAGGTGAAAGATTTCTACAAGGAGAACTATAAAATATTTATAAAAGTGATCATAGAAGATCCAAACAAATTGAAAAAGATCCCATGCTCAAGGATTAGAGAATCAACATTGTTAAAATATCTGTGCTACCCAATGTGATTTATAGACGCAATACAATTCCAGTCAAAATATTTCTTAGAAATGCTGGTTTTATCCAATTAGGCTTCACCTTCATGATCTTATTTATTTAACCTTAATTACTTCCTTAAATGCCCTGTTCCAAATTTGGTCACATTGAAGATTAGAGCTTAGACATGAGAATTTTAGGGAACAAAATTCAATCCTGTACATGGCTCTTGGTTCTGCCTGCTGAGTCATCTTTCTTTCATTTTCATAAAAGATATCACATGTTTGCAGATGAGTAGTTTTCCCAGCCTGCTTTGTGACATTTTGGGAATCTAACTTCCTCTTTGTACTTTTGTACTTTTGTACCATCTGTCCTTTTTAACTCAAGGTGGCAGTGGCACACCTTTAATCTCAAAGAGCCCTTTTGCATTACCGGGTCATTCTCTGAGACACCAACTTTGGTCTTTGTGATCTCTCGAGGAAAAATTTTGCAATCACATCCTCATCTTCATCTCTACACCTGATTTTCCTGGGAGTGCTCTAGATTAGATTTTTTGTTTAGAAGCCATATCCTAGCATTGTTTGCCATTTGAACAGGCTGAGAATTTTGGAAACCATCAAGTCCTTGCTCTTTTATATTTTATTATAAGGAAAAAGAAGAAATCAGGTGGCAGCTTCAACATTTTGCTTGTTAGAAATTTCCTTACTTAGATCACCCAGTTCATTAGGCACATTTTCTACTTTCCAAGTTACTGCAGGTGTACTAAATTTTCTGCCAGCGTATGACAAAGATCTCTTACTCAAGTTTCCGTAATATACTCCTTATTTCCTTTGGACCACATACCAGCAACATCCTCAGTGTCCAGATTTATGTTAATAGTTTGTTCCAAAAAGAATCAGGCTTTTTCTATCATGCTTTTTAAAACCCTTCTATGTTCTGCCTACTAACCAGTTCCAAACACACACCTGCATTTTTAGGTATTTGTTATGAGAGGATCTACTTCTATGACACACATTCTGAAAAGAGTCAGAGAAGAGGATACATATATACACATACATATATATGTATATATGATTTAATGCTAAGCAATTGTGGGAGCTGGTTGTCAGTCTGTATAAGGTTGTTATATTCATGTCTGGCACTGGAGTTGATGTGTATAAAGTTCAGGGAAGGACAGCGAATAAAAAAATAAACCTGGACCCTACAAGCACAAATAAGAATCAACCTCTGGGTTCTTGTTACCTCTTACCTGGGTGGTACGAGAGGCATGTAGAAGACAGGACCCTTCCTCACAGAGCTAACCACACACATCTGGCTCAGCAGCTGTCAAAGCTGAAGGTGGAACCAGGGAAAGGTGGATGTTGTGGAGGCAGAGCCACCGTCTCTCACCTGTGAGGTCAATCTACACATCAGCAATAAGGTGTGAGCTACAACATAGCTGCCCCTCACTTTCACCTTCCGGATCTCACACAGGAATCTCTCTTGAGGCCCACCCCGACTGGAAATAGAACTCTGGGAATTGTAGTTCAGAAAAGGTAATTCTGGGAAATTCATTCAGCGTAGCCTAGTCGGCACCTTACAGAGCCTCCTTAACAAAAGAAAAAGAAGAGAAATATTAAGATAATAAAGAACTTTGAAAATGATAACTTCCTTTGGAAAGCAAAACAGTAGAATCCTTCAGAGGAAGGAGAAACAAATCCTGGGGTCTATTTTATCTGGACCATATGAGAAAGTAGCATTGGGACATTATGAATCTACAGAGGGAATTGTGGGTGAGGCAGGGGTAGCTATCGTATAGGCACCAGCAGATGATCAACTTGTTAGAGACTCGAATAGAAAGGATCTGAGAAGACTTCATCTTAGATAGGAGAAAATATCCAAATAAAACATGGTTTCCAAAGGAAACCTTTTTTGTACACACATCTGGTAACAAAAGCTTGTGGCTGAGCTAAACAAGATTCTAGTGTCCCGTATACTCCTCCAACAGAGCACCGCCAGTTTTCCACCGATGAGTAATCTGTCTTCATTCCCGGGTCTGGCTGGGAATGCCCGTGTCCACTCCAGCCCTTCATTTTCCTGGATCTTTTCCATAAAGCGTAAAGTCAATTTCGACCACCTTATGACCTCTTTCCTGGGCATCTTTCTTTTCTAGCTAGGACTTAACTCTTTCTAAGCCATTTAGTAATTGTTTTGTGATAATTAGTTGTACTTCTTTCCCCTATAAGAAATGTCATTTGAACATGGTGATCACGACATATACTCTTTGGATACATTGCGAAGTGTCTAGAATGATATGGGCACAAAGTAGATACTAAATATTGATTCATTGTTTGGTGTTCTACATTAGTTTACAAAAAAATATGAAAATCCAAGCACTGTTGTAAATTATTTTCTAAGTTGCAATAACAGTTTGATTTCTATATCCTAGAGATATAAAAGCTTCTGAAAAACAGACTATATCTGACTTCTAAATTTTCACCTTATGATTTGCAGTGAAATGGTGATCAGAGATAAGAAAAGCCTTTTAATGTGCCGAGGAAACAGTCTGGTTTGCTTGTGTGAATTTGCCATTCCTGTTTTCCACCATGTTTTGCTGTGTTCAGACTCCATTGCCCTCACCATTTCAAAGTGCTCCTTATAAGGGATGGGTGTGGAAAAAAAAAAGCAAAAAGACCAGTACAACATGAATACAGAGATTAGAGGAACAATTTCATATATTACTCATACCAACCATAACAGTAATTTCCTAGAATGACTTTCTTATAGGTGAAAATAAATGCACTAAATATCCCACTGGATAAATTAAAATCATTTTCTCCAGCACTTAGAGAATTATATAACTATATTATTATTCTATTATTATTCTTATCTAATGGGTCCTTGATTTTTTTGTTAATATTCAATCCATCTATTCATTTATTTAACAAATAATTATTAACAAATAATTATTAATAATAGTTATTATTAATTATTAAAATAGTATTAGTAACACTGGTCTCCACTGGCTCAATTAGTTTCTAATTCTATTTTTTTCTTATTTATTGATTTACTTATTTATTTATTTGTCTCCCCACACAGATTGTGACAGTGTCCCTCTGTGGGTATTCTGGGATGCATAGAGTGATTTAATTTTGTCTGTAAGAAAGTACCTTAGGGGCGGTGCCTGTGGCTCAGTGAGTAGGGTGCCGGCCCCATACCAAGAGTGGTGGGTTCAAATGCAGCCCTGGCTGAAATGGAACAAAAAATAGCCGGGCGTTGTGGCTGGTGCCTGTAGTCCCAGCTACTTGGGAGACTGAGGCAAGAGAATCACCTAAGCAAGCCCAGGAGCTGGAGGTTACTGTGAGCTATGTGATACCACAGCCCTCCACTGAGGGCAATAAAGTGAGACTCTGTCTCTAAAAAAAAAAAAAAAAAACTTAAGAAAGTACCTTAATAGAAATAAGAATATTTTTCAGACATTTTGTAGACTTCTTACAATAGTTCCATTTTTGTGAAAAGTTTTAAAATTCATTTTTTTATGAAAGTGTTGAAAAATTAAAAGGGCAATAGAATTTTCTAAATATATCAATTTTTAAAATTTGGATTGTAAGCATGTATTTGCTTTTTTCACTTCGGCAGAGAAGATACTTGTGATTTGTGCTGAAAGAAGTGGTTAAAGGATTTATCCTTTTTAAAGGTAACTCTACTAGAAAAGGAAGGAGGCCCTGGACACCCCCTTCCCCATTTTTGCTGCTGACAGAATCAAGAGCTACGTTGTAATCTTAGCTCTTGGAAGTAAAAATGACCAGCCTCCAAGGGAAGGGATCCTCGCTGGAAATCAAATGACTCCAAGCAGGAGGACAGAGAAACTACTCAGCTATTGACACGTGGAGGTAAGTAAATATTTATGCCAGAGATCTACACGTGTGCCATTGTGACGTTACCCCTACTCAGCTGACCTGGTAGTTAATTAGATACCTTAGATTCCTCTCGGCAATATGGCATTTGTAGGATTTTATTTTGCTTTAAATACCTTTCAGTAGGATTTTAAAGAGGGTCTCCACACAAGCAAATATTTCAGAAGCCGAATAATTCTTTGGACAATTTAACAGAGCCTCAGTTAGCGTACTTTGTGTTGAGAGATGGTCATCTGTCAGACTAGGCTGACATACTTCCATCAAATCTGTTCTAATCAGCATTCTCTGCTCTGCTGATGTTTGGTTCCGAGAGGTGCTCTGCTGAACAGGGAGAATATTACTCAACATTAGGAATGACTTGCTATCCTACATTTATTTTGACAAATGAAGTATAGTCCCAGAGGAAAGAATGGGCCTTTTGCAGTTCCATCACTTTCCAGGCCATTCCTCAATGCATGGTGTAGAGAGACCCTGTTACCTCTCTTTTCCCTTTGCTAGAAATAGCACATAAACCACCAATCTTCCTTCTAAAATTCAAAAGTGATCCAACAATGAATATAGTTCTCTGCTTAGAAAGTGGTAGAACCTAATAGCTCAGCTTTCCCCCCGTCGCCCGGCTTCAAAGCTGTTTTTCAAACAGTCTTCTCATTAAAGGAGATTTTCGTAAACTTGCTTTGAATCTTTGCCTTTTATTCTTTGCATACTCAGTTGGGTCTTGGTGAGGATGTTTTAGTTTGTATAGTAAAGTCCCCATTATCAATTTCTCAGTGTAGGCACAAAGTTCTAGTTAATTAAATCATCTCTCATCCATGAATTGCATCCATTTCAATTGTTTTGGCGGATGTGATGTACTAACACATTTCTTTTCAAAAATCAAATTAAGAAATTAAGCCAGCCATAATTGAATGCTAAACCACCTGAAACATACTAAGTGAACAGGGGAAGATGCCGCTGGAAGGGAGCTGAAGAACAGAGGGATTTTTCTTGAATTGATAATTACTCATTAGGTCTTTTGGTGGGAAGGATTAAATTATCAAGTGATAGGAGCCTCGGTAGGGCTAAGAGTCCTTTTTGCACTACAGCCTCATAAGAACAAAGGAGAGGTTCCTAATTCACCTGGGATGTTGTCCTGCATTTCTCATTTTGTTGAATGGAACTAACAATGTCTTTTTTCTTTTTCTTTTTTTTTCCCACCCAGATCTTCAGTTTTGCCAGATAGAATGGAGAAAAATACAGTGCAAGTTAGGGAAAAGGAGAAATATTTGAATAATCCTTTTCCATTGTATAAGTTGCGATGAGAGTCTCTGTCTTTATAATTAACACCACATACATATGAATGGAAGAGAAATTACCACGTGTCTCAGCACTCCATCTTAGAAACTGTAAAATCAGAAAAAGCCTTTTGAAAACTCTCCTTTTCTATCTTCCAGGACTGGAAAAAAACTGTAACTATTTTATGTCTACCTTCTGACCCCACTTTCCTTCTAACAAGTCAACAGCATTCGATAATCAAATGGTTCCAATGATGCCAAAAGTTCTGATGTAATGTCCAGGCACAGTTATTGGAATTACGCCTGCAGGAAGGCAGAAACCAGAGGTGGGTCATTGTTGAGTCTAGGTCTGACTCAAAACCAGAGGAAAACCATAAAAGTATTAAGCTAAAAAGACAATTGTATGTTTGGTTTTCCTGGAGAGACAGTGGTAGGACTGTTCAACTTCCATGTTGTCTCAAAGCAAGTTTCTGGATCTCCTCTATTGTAAACTCTGTTCCTGAGAATCTCAGAGCAGCCTGTGTCCAAGGACAAGGTGCAGTGTAAAAACAAGATTTAATTAGGGCCCCAGGAGGTGGGGAAGATTTAGCGTTATGCAATCAAATGGAATATTATTCTGCAGCTTTTTGTTTTCTTAACAACTTAGCAAAGTTACTCAGGATATAAAGAAATCTAATGGATAATAAACCCGAGTGATTAAACCAATAGTGACAAAGTCTAAGATCTTTTCAGAGAGCACTTGATTCTCCATTTTTGTCTGAAGCCATTTTGAGAAGAACTAGCTTCAAAAACAGTGTGAGAAATTATCTGATGCTCTGTGCCAAATCACTGATTTTGTCAAAAAGAACCAAATAGTGCCCAGCTGTCTAAGAATCGAGAGAATACTATTTCAGTGAGTTCTTTACCTTTAAAAGTTTTCAATCTGGTACAGATTTCCCACTGGATTCTAGCTCCGGCTTCATTCATTCATTGTTTCAGTCACTCACTCATTCACCCACTTACTCATTTATTCTTCTCCCAAATACTTGGGGAGAGCTACTATTTGCTCGGGCCTGTGCTAGGCACTAGTGATGCAATAATGATCAAAAAACATTTGATCATTCAAATGTTGAATCAAATCAGTCTTTGTCAGTTTGATCAGTCTTTGTCCTCCAAAACGTATTAGTCCAATGAGAGAGAGGCATATGTTCCCAACGAATTGCTATACTATGAACACTCTGATGCTCTGAGAGCAGACCTCAGCCAGTCCAGGCATCTGGAAGATTTCCTTTAAAGAGAAGGGAAAAGCTTGGATCCTAAGAGTGAGCCAGAAGGGTTCCCTCTATGAAAGAGAAGGAAGAGCATTCCAGGGAAAGGGAACAGCTCATATATACAAAAGTCACAGCGAAGCAGAGTATTTTAGAGACATTAGCAAAAATCCAGTGTTCCCAGGAGCAACAATACCCTGAAAACAAAGAGTAAACCAGGTTTCCAGGTCTTAGTTTCCGAATAGCATTTCTTCACTAAAAAGAGACAAGACTCCCTGGAAAAAGGCCAAATCCCATAGGACATGTTGGTGTATTAGAAAGTAGAAAAGTTCTACTTGGCATCCGTAGGACAGTGGTTGTGGCACCAGCTGCATATGCCAAGGCTGGCGGCTGGGGCCAGCTAACCAACAAGTTCTATTACTGCAATAACAACAACAAAAATAGCCTGGCATTGTGGTGGGCGCCATTAGTCCCAGCTACTTGGGAGGCTGAGGCAAGAGAATCACTTAAGCCCAAGAGTTTGTCGTTGCTGTGAGCTGTGATGCCAAAACACTCTACAGAGGGTGACATAGTGAGACTCTGTCTCAAAAAAAAAAAAAAAGAAAAAGAAAAGAAAAGAAAGAAAAAGAAAACAAAAGTAGCAAAGTTCTGAAAGAATAAAGGGACTTGGAACTTGTTAAAATACATTTAACAGGGCAGTGCCTGTGGCTCAGCGAGTAGGGCGCCAGCCCCATATACTGAGGGTGGCGGGTTGAAACCTAGCCCCAGCCGAACTGCATCAAAAATCAGCCGGGCACTGTGGCGGGCACCTGTAGTTCCAGCTACTTGGGAGGCTGAGGCAAGAGAATCGCCTAAGCCCAAGAGCTGGAGGTTGCTGTGAGCTGTGACTCCACTGCACTCTACTGAGGGCGATAGAGTGAGACTCTGTCTCTACAAAAAAAAAAAAAAAAATACATTTAACAGGCTTGGCACCTGTAGCTCAGTGGCTAGGGTGCCAGCCACATATACCAGAACTGGCAGATTCTAACCCAGTCTGGGCCTGCCAAAGAATAATGACAACTACAACCAAAAAATAACCCGTCATTGTGGCAGGCACCTGTAGTCCCAGCTACTCGGGAGGCTGAGGCAAGAGAATCGCTTGAGCCCAAGAGTTTGAGGTTGTTGTGAGCTGTGATGCCACCACACTCTACAGAGGGTGACATAGTGAGACTCTGTCTCAGAATAAATAAATAAATAAATAAATAAACAATACATTTAACACTGAAACAAATCCCAAGTGTTCCCTTTGGTCAAATTTCTGACAATTTGAGTGTTGAAATAAATGACAATAATAACAGATTATAGGACATTGATTAAAGTGGGAAACCATGAGTCCAAACTGATAAAATTATTCTACATGAATACATTTAGAATTCGTTGACAAACGAGATATTCACATAGTCTTAAATTGCTTTCCTACAACATATTTGCTGATTACAAAATACAAAAAGAATACTTTACCATGGAAAACCTTGGCAGACGCCACCTTCAGTAATCAAACATCATTAGTATTGATACGCAAATTGAAATTGTGTGCTATTTTATAGCAATCAGTGAGGACCATTTCTTTGATATTCCCACCAAGGTAGACAACTATCACAAAGAAAAAAAAAAAAATCCAAATGCAAGGACACTCTCCAGAATAAATGGCCTGTAATCTTCAAGTTGCAAGGTTGTGAAAGCCAGGGAAAGAAATGAGAAACCATTCTGAGTTAAAGGAGACTAAAGGGTCATGAGAACTAGACTTCATGTGTGAGTCCAAGCGGGAGCTTTGGCTATAAAGGAAATTATTTGGATATCTTCTAAAACTTGAATGAGCTCTGAGAGATGAATTCATGGTAAGTTTCTGATTTGGGCTGTGTTCTAAGTATAGAACACAGAATTCATGATAAGTTTCTGATTTGGGCCCTTATTCAGAAGAAATGCACTGAAGTTTTGGGGGGTAACAGTGTGTTATGTCAGCAATGTGTGCACCCAGGTGGTTCAGGAAAAGAAAGTTCTGTGTACTATGCTTCCACGCTTTCTATACATTTGAGATTATTTCAAAATAAAAAAATAAATCAATTAATTTTAAAAGGCAAAAAAAAAAAAAAAAAAAAAAAGAGATCAATCTGGCTAGATGGCTGGAAACCTTGGACTTGACCTTCCCCATCTGGGAAATGAGGAGGGTATTCTGCTAACATGTGACATACAAAGGAAAAAGAGGATGCATTACTTTTCTACTGCTATGCACTGAATTACCACAAACTTGGGAGCTTAAAGTAACACCCATTTATTACCTTACGACCTGGACTGACAGAAGTTTATGACTGAGTTCCCAGTGAAGGCTGAAATGAAGCTGTCAGTTTGAAGCCCCTGCTTCCTTGCAGGGTGCCAGCCGCTCTCAGCTCCCAGAGATTGCCCCCCGGTCCCTGCCCCGTGGTCCTCTCCATCTGGCCAGTGGGACCCTCCCTCTCCTCACAGCACTCTCACATTTTGAATCCCTGTGACTCTCTCTTCTGTTACCACGTGTAGAAAACTCTCTGCTTGGAAGGGCTGCGTGTGATCAGGTTTACAGCCCAGATGGTGTCCCTATCTTAGGGAAAATGTGTTAGTAACCTTAACTGCATCTGCAGCGTCCCTTTGGCTTACGTTATAATCACAGGAGTCACTCCGGGGAGTGAGGGGAAAGATGGCCAGGACGTCTTAGAATTCTGCTTGTCACGGGATAGACGAGAGAAATGAATTTGAGTTGGCTGTCACAGGACAAAAAAAAAGGGTAAAAATCTGCTTCTCTGATTCGTGAATTGGGATTGGCGAATTCTTTTCTTTCAATTGAGATAAGAGTCTCACTATGTCACCCTCAGTAGAGTGCCATGGCGTCAGTGTTCACATCAACCTTAAACTCTTGGGCTCAAGCCATTCTCTTGCCTCAGCCTCCTGAGTAGCTGGAACTACAGGTGCCCACCACATCACCTGCCTTTTTTTTTTTTTTTTTTAGCAGGCCCGGGCTGGGTTTGAACCCACCAGCTCTGTTGCCTGTGGCCAGCACCCCACCCACAGAGCTATGGGCGCTGCCGGGATTGGAGAATTCTTGACTTTGAATTCTCATGGAGTGAAATTCTTTGATCTGACTTTATTAAGCTGAAAGAAACAGGTGTTTTCCTGACAAATCAATACTTTGTAAATCAAACTCTATGTGATAAAGATGGAGAACATTACACTAAAGAAGCATGTTCTTTTAATTGAATGATTCTTAAACTTTATTAAAATATATTCTTTTGAAAATCTGATGAACTCTATGTATTCATTTTCTATGCAAATACACACATCCTTGCATGCATCAGATTTTGTGAATAATTAAGGGGGCGTCTGGACCTCTTCTAAAAATGTTAAGACATTTTTAATGAAGTGAATAAACATTTAATATTGCAAATAAGCCAACTTCTCATTTATCTGTGATATAAATTCAAATGTACCTATAGTAACTTTTACTGAAGTACCTTACATATAATTCTCTGAAAGGCAGTTATATGTCATATCCTAATGCTTGCTAATGAAATTATTTTTAACCGAGGATTATTGATTATACAATACCTATTTTGTATCCAGTGAACAAACTGTCACTGAAGTACCATTAACATTAGTGTCAAGGGGAAATATTACACAATCCAATTCATCATTTTTATTTTATGCTTTCTCTGTACCATAGAACCAGCAAACATAGAATTTTTTCCAAAATGGTTCTTTTTAAGTTCTATATTTTTAATATACATTTTTTAGAAATTCCTGTCTCCCTCTAGCTTTCCTTCCCTCCTTTCTCCCTCCCTCCGTCTTTCCTTCCTCCTTTCTTTTCTTCCTCTCTCTTTTTCTTTCTCTTCTTCCCTTTCTCTGTCTCTGTCCTTCTCTCTCTCTCTCTCCCTCCCTTCCTTCCTTCCTTTCTTTTTCTCTTTCCCTCCTTCCCTCTCCCTTTCTCTCCTTCCTCCCTCCCTCTCTCTTTGTCTTTCTCCCTCTCTTCCTCTCTTCCCTCCCTCTTCCTCCTTCCCTCCCCCTCCCTTCCTTCCTTTCTTTTGAATAACTTACTGTCACCAGCTGGAATGCAATGGGTATCTCACTGCACCCTGGAACGCCTAGGCTCGCATTCTTACTGCCTCAGCATCCCAAATAGCTGGATGACAGCCATGCACCACCACCACTCTTGGATAATTTTTAATTTTTTTGTAGAGACAAGGTCTCACTATATTTCCTAGGCTGGTCTTGAACCCTGGGCTCAAATGATCCTCCCCCTCTCAGCCTCCCATAGTGCTGGCATTACAGGTGTGAGCTATTGTGCTCGGCCTACGGATACCTATATGGTACTTATTCTCCCAGCATATCCAGATCTAATGGGAGTAAAGGGGCATTTGAAGGCTAAAATGAATTAATAAGGTGGTAAGTTTACTACTAAATACTTAGCTTCCCTCTTGCACTCAATATTGTATTAAAGTTAGTGTAACATAGTGATTCAGTCTTTAAAAATAAGCAATTGTTAGTAGACTCTGAAGACTTCTCTGCCATCAAAATTTTGTACTTCTTCCAATAAGAATAAATTACAATGACCTTCTGAATATATGTTTAAAGATTAGTTTCAAAGATATGAAGTCTTGGGGAAATGTAGCTTGGCTATTAGATAATGTTTAAAATTTTATTTCTGAAGTTAAAAATTAAACCAGGGAAATAATTCACTGAAAGAAGAAGTTACCAACCTAGGCTAATTCAGGTTACCCTCTCATCTGTGGCTTTGATCTCTCTCATGTCTCCAAAATTCAACCAATAGAATCTGGTTGATTGCTTCATTTCTTTCTTAAGCCACAACATTTTGATAATCCATGATCCATGATTCTTCAGTGTGAGATTTATGTTTGTTCACTTGTTTGTTTGAATGTCATGTGGCGAATCAAGAGTCAGATACCATCAGTTCCCATCATGGTGGTAACAAACTAGGCCGGCAGTTGGGCTGCTGATCTGGTGCCTCTGCCCTGTGCAAAATGACAGCAAGATCACTCAGGAAATTCAAGATCACCACAGAGAGAAGCCAAAGATGGCAGCTTATTTTGGGAACCCTTCTATCACGAGGATGCATTTGTTCTTGGAGCAGCCTTAGCAAGCTTCCCTTGTATCCAACTGCCTCTTGCTTAAAGGGACCGCTGATGCCTGCTATGGAAAGAATGGCTTTCTCTTGACAACGCTGTCTTGGGATTGTCTATAATTTGTCTTATTACAAGGAAGATATTTTATTGCTAAATATTTGTCTATTGTCTATTCCTAGCAGCACAGAATGAAAGATGGTTCCTGGAAGGCTAGACAGTCATTTGACAAATTACTAATAGTAAAACCTTATAATAATGTATATGGCATTTTAATCGTACAAACTATGCTTCTGAAGCAGGAGGCGTAGCAACACGACTGCTGTTTCTTAAAAAATTTAAATTTGTAATCTTTATTCTTCTAGTATAGTTCACTCCCAATTATTTAGCTACTAAAATTTAAAAATGAATTCAAAAAAATTATTTTTTTTACCAAAACATTTAGCTGAAAGCAAATAATACTATGTTAATTGTGACTAAAAATTAAGAATGACATTTGTTAGAGCACTAAATCATGCTTTTCCTTTTTCATTCTCTTGAATTATTTTCTTTCCTTCTTTTATAATTGCTACCCAATCTTGGGATCTGCTGTTCAGGTTAACTTCTTTTGCTAATGCTAGTCAGGACGGCCAAAATGACCCTTTATAAATGGTAAATGACACATGTGTTATATTGAAAGGAGGTGGGCACCTCTGTGTTACTAGTCTCCGGGATTTTACACTGATTTTTAGATTCAGCAAGCATTTCACAAATCTCAAGAAATAATAAAATAATAATCAACATCTTGCAAGGACAAGCAATGCTTTTCTGGTTGAGAAGTGTAAGGTTGATTTGGGATTCCCCCGAATCCCCGCCACGTGATATGGTTTGGATGTTTCTAATGAACATCAAGAACTGACAACAAAACTGCCTCTTTGAGTCAGTCTATTAAAAAAAATATTTGTTTTCTTCTTTCTAACCTTCCATACATTAAACCTCTCCGAGGTCAAATTCTTTTTCGTTTAGATTGCCATTACTAATTTCTTTCTTCCTCAAAATTAAAGCTAGAAATAGAACATCTCTCAATAACTTTTTAGTTGTGTGAAGATGATCTTATTTTTGAATAGCTTCCATATGATGTCTACGAGGCAAATGCTGTAAGGTGCTGAAATGGGCAGATTCTGAGAGCAGTTGTGTCTCCACCTGTGTGGCAGTAACTGCACGGATCGTTCATGATGACCATCCTTCTAGGATGGTGTAACATTCCCTGCATTACATAAAGACAGATGACACTGATGGGCTTTCCTGATTGTCGTTTGCTTTCAACTCACATTCACGTCAAGTCCCAAAGCGTTGTCTTCTTCATGAAGGGTGATGATGATGTGACCGCCAGGTTAAAGATGTGACTTGTCATCAAGCATGTTCAAGCTAGTAACATGGAGGATGTTCAGAGCGGAGAACTCTTTCTTTGCTACTCAGTGGCCTGTTGTTAGTACTTGTGTAAGGGAAATATATGTTCCTTTATCACATCTCTGTTCTCTCTTGTCTTTATCTAATTCTGAATCTTCTAACCCTTCCCTCGTTCTGTGCACTTCCTTGTTGATTTGTGTAAACACCACACACCTGCATTCACACACGTGCACACATATGCATCCAAGGCTTCCTAGACTGGCTGGCAAAGAGTATGAACGAGATGTGAATGAATGGCTGATAAAATAAAATAACTAATGGAATGAATTCCATTGGAATATGAAGGAAGAGTTCAGTATTTTAGAGCTGACTCAAAAAGTTTTGTGGCTGGTTTTATTAAAGTAAGTATAAAGATTCATTATTTGGGGGAATAGAGAGATTAATAACACATTCGTAAAAACATAAATCTCAAAATGATTCCTAAGCTACAACTACTACATTCAATGTGACTGGTAATTTTTGTGAACGTAATGAGATAAGTGAGCACAAAATATTATAAGTATTAAGTCCTGAAAACAAATTATATACAAACAATTGGTTGATCACTATTTTTTAAGTTTAAACTTTTGTCTAAGACACTAATTGTTAAATTATTTTCAAATCAAAGTTTTAAGTGTTCTCTGCCCCCTTTTTTTACTTTTTGTTTTTCTTATTGGTCTATGAGACTTCCTTAAGAAAGAATTGAAATATGTTAATGATTGCAACAGCAAATTAATCTTACTGAATATTTTTCTAGTCTAGATAATGTGAAAAAATGATGTAAAACATATGTATATGCTAACACCTTATATTAGTAAGATATGATGATTATTTAATAATTAAAAAAATTAAAGAATTAAAGAAATATATGTGAATTGTATATAAATTACAGGCAATGTATATCTATACTGGACAGTGTCTGAGCCCTCCAGATATATGTCACCCTCCCCCACTATGTAGCAGGCCTGGAATGTGAGTGAGGTTGATCCCACAGGTGCTTCTAAGGCTAGGTTCTGATGGATCCTTTCCCACTGCCATAGTGATTGCTTTGGGATGGGTATATATTTCCGACTGAAGCCAATCAACATTTCCTCATTCATAGGGATTAGCTAAGTTGGATTACTCTATTAGAACTAAACAAAGAACTTCTGTTCTAAGGTTATGGAAGGAAATCCTCTATCTCCAGCCACAAACAAAGTCACCTGTAGCCCCGGTTACTGCTGGCAGCCACACCATGCACAGGAGGAAAGCCAGCCTTCAAAGAAGCCATATTGTTTATGGAAGAATGGGCAGATGGAATGAGACTGTGCCTTGATAACATCACTGGGTAACCTTGAAGCACCTTTAGGCTCTGGACCTTCTAGTCCCATGAGCCAGCAAATTCCCTGAGAAGATCTTCACAGCACAATGACCACGGAAACATCTTCTTCCATTTGGCCGGGAGCTGTGAGAAAGTCCTAGAAGAGAAGATGTCTGAGAAACAGCTTCTCAGGATTCCCTACTATCACCTTGTTTGTTGTTTACTTAGTTAATATTAGATGCTTTATTAAAAGTATGTGAAAATGATTAAAGAAATAAAAATCTAATATTTGGAGAAATTGTATTTAATTTTACAGCCGAGTCTCTAAGAAACTTCGTTAGAGACATAATTAGAGACATAAAAGACATGGAACCTGGAGTAGAAAATACATTAGAAAAGACACAGACACATCAAAAAACATATTAACGACAAAACATGGAATTTCTTGTACTAGGCTAACAAATAGGTCTTGGAACCTCAGCTGTTTTGAGCCAGACCTATTTCCAACGTTGCCAGTTGTGTTAGGTACATAGGTAGTAAGAAATATTTTCAAATGAATGAAAAATTTACTCTCAGAAGTAAAAGAAAATCACTATAAAATTACTGGAAGAGAAAATTAACCATAGGAGAAACATCAAGACAAGAAAAGGTGGGGCAGGATGTTGCCTTTCTTTTTTTTTTTAAATATACTTTTCAGTTGTGCTGCCTCTGAACTTTACATCCTTTTTTGTTTTCTTTTGATTTATAATTAATTAATTAATTTTCTTTTTTTGAGACAGTCTCACTATGTCGCACTTGGTAGAGTGCTATGGGTGGCGTCACAGCCCACAGCAACCTCCAACTCTTGGGCAAGCAATCCTCTTGCCTCAGACTCCCAAATAGCTGGGACTACAGGTGCCCTGCCACAACACCTGGCTAGTTTTTTCTATTTTTAGTGAAGACAGGGTCTCGTTCTTGCTTGGGCTGGTCTCCAACTCCTGAGCTCAGGCAATCCACCTACCTCGGCCTCCCAGACTGCTAGGGTTACAGGTGTGAGCCACTGTGCCAAGCCAGGATGGTGCTGTTTAAGGACAAGGTGGAGGTTGGTGATGACCAGAACGATAACCATCTCACCGGAGTCTATGAACATTTGCTTTGAGAAGACTGAAGAAAGAATTGGGAAATAAGCTACTACTCTTTTGAAGATTTCTTTTTGCTGTGAAGAGGAGCACAGAAAGACAGTCAAAAGAGGTTGGTCTTCTCTAGATGGTGCTGGCCAAGCGCGTTTCCGGGGCATGGGACTGCATCGCGGGATGGCATCCCTTCCCTGCAAGTGTCCCAAGGCTGCTTCCTTCTCCTCCTTCACATCTCAGCTCCATGTTACCTGTCGGTCCTGGTCTTATGACATTCCTTTATTTTTTCCATAGCATTTTTCCCGGTCCATAATTATCTTCTGTGTTTCTTTCATTCCCTCTACCAAGTAAATTGTGAAGTACGTGGGCTGTGTTGCTTACCGCTGTAATAGCAGTATCTGGACAAGTGCCTGCTACATAGGAGAACCTCAGAAAATATTTGTGGGATCATTAAATAAATGGATGACTAGAACTTCAACTGTTTCTTTCTTTATTGTATTGTCTGTTTGAGATTCAAAAGCCCAAGATCCAACTTGCTGAAGAGTCAAGTTCAATGCTGTATAGTCCTCTGTCTGGACAGGGTCCACTCCCACTTAGGTTAAGTGGAAAGGGCCAGGTACCTGAATTTACTGTCCCTTCAAAGCCGTATACATGGGGAGGGAGGCAATTCTCATAGGAATATCAAATACCATACTGCTAGTGGTTTTCCAATGGCAAATACTCACTGGAGTAAAGAACAGTAAGGAAGGGGCAGGAACATTTCTTTCCTGCCACAAACAAGGCATAAATGAAAAGTTTACATTTCTGTTCATCAACTAACAGCCATCAATTTCATCTCTGTGTTTCCAGAGTACAGACTTTAGGACCAAGGAGGCAGACAAGTCTCTGCTTACACAGGTAAACATCCCTCTCTATTAAAACAGGCTGGAATCTGGGGATAATTAGCTCCACTTTATCAAGCAATCAACAACACAGGGAAGAGGTCACGAAAACAATAACAAGTGAGCAAGCTCATTCTTAAGAGAAACAGAAGGGAAGCCTTTGCAATCAGCTGGCAGATGTTTTGGCTGGTAGGGATCGTGGCCTGATTTGTGCTTGTTTGTGTGCTGTTACCTTGGCCTCTCTGTCACCTTCACCCTCTCTTCTTGTCCTCCCTGAGCACGAACACACTCACTCAGATGCTGGGACACAGACACAGTCACAGTGTGTTCACTGAAATGAGGACAGAGTGAACTTCCCCAGGTCAACTCTGCAAAAGGTAGTGGCCATTGCACCTGCAAGGGAGGGACAACTAGGAGGTCCCCCTGTTTGAATTTATTTACTTTTTTTTTCTTCAGTGTTTGGGACTTGTTAAGTTAAAAGATAATGTTTGAAATCCAAGACCTGCTTCATTTATTTATGATTTTCCAATAGGACATTAATGGCTAATGGGATGGCAACCCTGATAGAATAATCCACTCCCCCAACACAGTGGCATATTCATTTTGTGTCTGCCGAGGATCATGCGTAGCACGCAGGGTGTTTTCAATACATATTTGGTGGAAAAAATGAATAAATAAGCAAATGAAAGAGTGAGCAAACGGATGAAAACAAAGGGCTATTTCTTGAGCAGACACCCTAAAGATCTCCCCTGCAGTCCATAGCACATCACCTCATTGTAAATCCATTATCTGTTCTGTCTTGCTCTTTTCTTATGGCTGAGTTTTTCCTCCGAGCCTCCTTTCTGTACTATTGACACTCATCTAAGTTTGGTAAGGCATCATTGGCAGCAGAGCGTATAAAACATCCATACTCCTTGTTGTATGCACACTCATTTGTGATTTCTGTTTGTAAGAAAGGTACATTTTTGACAGCCTACAATGTAAGTTTTCAAATTGTATGTAATAGTCTGCAAGAGTCCCTATAAGCTTACAGCATTTTTTCAGTATAAAGTAATGTTAATAGAATAAGTGCCAATGATTTTACATACATCTCTGGAAGTTTTATTATAATACTCTTTTTTACGCTTTAGGTTAATAGGGAAGATTGTCATTTTTCTTAAAATTCAGTTTAACTTTTTATTTTCCTCTTTCAGAAAAATTTTTTAGATCTTTTAAAATTTATTTTTTATTTCAGAGTATTACAGTTTG
The DNA here is from genome assembly GCA_963574655.1 of Perodicticus potto. Lineage (NCBI taxonomy): Eukaryota > Metazoa > Chordata > Mammalia > Primates > Lorisidae > Perodicticus > Perodicticus potto. The sequence continues at coordinate 35,580 of CAUYRH010034439.1, forward strand.
CATTTGTACTTTTTTTTTTTTTTTTGCAGTTTTTGGCCAGGGCTGGGTTTGAACCCGCCACCTCCAGCATATGGAGCTGGTGGTCTACTCCGTTGAGCCACAGGCACCGCCCCTGCATTTGTATGTTTTAAGTTGATGTTATAAGTGCACCCTTCACCCAGAATCTGTGCATTGCACCAGTTAAGTCTGAGTTTACCCTGCCCTTCCTTTATTTCTCCCTTACTAGATTCCCAATGAGTTTTGTTTCCGTATGTGCACATAGTGTTAATTGACTAGTTTCAATTTAGTATTGAGAATATGTGGTGTTTATTTTTCCATTCTTGCAATACTTTACTTAGAAGAATGATCTCCAGTTCCATCTAGGTTGTTACAAAAAGATCCTAGATCGCCCTCAGCTCTAGACTGAGAGATCAGATCAGAAGGAACCAGAAGAAAAATTCTAGAAATAAGAAAGATTAAAGTGAAAGTTTAACTTTTAAAGGATCATTTCATTTAAAGGTGACTTTCATTCATAGGTACTTTTCCTTAACTTAATCAGAAAAGAACAATAGCAGTAATTCCAGTAGTAGTCTAGTCAGTCTAGAATTCTGTTTGGCTAATGTGTTTTAAAAACATCTGCCAATTTCTTTACCACCACCTTCTGAAATCTATCTTCTATGCAATATTCCTTTAAGGAGGAATGAGAATGGAAAAGTCACTTTGTTCTTCAAGGACTTTTTGAAAGCCTGTTTTTGTACCGGCAATATCTCTCACCTCTCTTTTTGATCAGTGAGATGTATGATAAGATTAATAACCATTATAAATAATGAGTGCCTACAGTGCCTTTCACCAGCCATGATTGGAATGACCTTCCTTTTATAAAATATTATGAACTAATTACATGGCGAACATCTGCACATTCCTCTAAAATGCACTGAAATATATCCCATTCTGTGAGTTTTTTAATAAGATGAACTAAAGAAACAGAACCATGTTAGAGCTAGAAGGGGTAACAGAAGTAATTCAAGTGTTTCTTTTAAAAATAAGAAAACCAAAGAGAGGTACGATGATGTTCTCACCCTGAATGGGCTGCTACCAAGATGCAACTCCCATAGCCCAGTCCTTGCTTTTCTTTCCACCCAGAATACCAACTGCCCAATAATTCTTAACTTTGCTCAAAGGGTCATTTACCAAAGGGATGGGTAACTTAAAATTTTATTAGTGAAATAGGTGCTATCACACTCATTAACTGATAAATACTAACTATTCGTTTTTGCTTCTATTGCAGTTATTTGCTATATATGCCCAACTCCTAAAAATAATTTCTGTGATGAGAAACATGGCTGTCATTCCAACCTAATTTGTTTTGGGATGGGCTGTGTGATGAGGTTGGGTGAGTCTAGGACTTATAAGTCAAAACTCAGAAGTGATTCTGAGCTGTAGACTCCAGAGCTCTTATATATATACTCCCTGCCATAGATGATTGGGGTCCACAAATGCATCTGTCTGGGGAGAGAAACAGCAATTGGCTAGGAGAAAGTGGCTGGTAACTTCAGACAATCACCAGGAAAGAAGGAGCAGCGTCTGCAGATGAGTTGTGACAGTGAGCAGAATACCACTCATCAGACCCAGGGCAGCATCCCCTGTCCAGTCCTGTGTCTCTGAGGAAGTTTTCACTGAGAACATGGCTGGATGAGTCTTCTCTGGGGACCCGTGGGGCCTAGGAAAAGCAGAACATCACAATGAGGGGTCATTCTGTGGAGAAACTACATTTCTCCTATAAACCAGGCCGTTTCTGGCTGTGCACCCCTCTCAGACAGCAGCATGGCTGTTTCCTTAGCATTGGTGCTGAATGTGAACATCCCTTGGTTTGGGCACAAACCCATTGCATCTGTTCCACTGTGAATGGATTTTCTGGAAATGATGACTATGCAGTGATTCTTCATCTGATCTCATGCCTGCATTTGATTTGTGAGATGTTTAGAGGGATCACTGTGGCTTTGTGGCTGAGGTTTTTTATTCCTTGGGACGTTAACTGCTCTTTCCATAGCCGTTGTGGTTGCCAAGCAACAAGGGACCGCAGAGCTGTGGATTCTGAAACTCTACGGAATGGGAAAAGTTGGTGTCTGTCCCATGGACAGGCGATCCTAGTGGGCCTGGCTTGAGATGGGAGAATGTTATAGCAAGAAATCCGTGGTCCCAGAGTCTGAAACGTCAGAGAAAAGCAGGTAAGTTCCTAGATCCAAAATACTACATGGGAATTTCTGGGTAAAATAGCAGCCTTTACTCAGTACTTCAAAAATAAAATAAAATAAAATAAAACCCTTTCTTTAAAGTCTAGGGAATGACAACAGACAGACTTCTCATCCTCTCCTGGAGAATGACCCTTGAAAGCTGCTGTCTTTCCAGATCTTAGGACAAGGCCTGACACACAGTAGGGGTTCAGTAAATATTTGTTGAAGGAATAAAATGTTCTTCACTTGCTCTCCTCAAAATCACATACCCACCCACCTCATCCCTTTTACTAGAGTGGGAAGGGGCAGTTGCTGAGCCAGCCCTCTTTATGAACCACTAAAGTAAAATGTCACCTTCACCAGTCTTGCCAAGAGAAACCCACACACACACACAAGCTGGGTCATTCTCTCTCTCCATTTTCCTCGAATAAAGACCTAAATCAACTCTGGCTACAAATAGGGAAGTATGGTTCATCTCCATAATCGACCTACAGTTTATTACAGGCAGTCCCCAAGTTACAAGTATCCAAGTTACACTTACAAAATGGGGGCTATTACAGTAAGTTACAAACACCCAACTGCTAAACCAGTTGTACTTGTGAACAGAGGTTATTACAGCTAATAGGTAAATGTACCTGTTCCAACTTATATGCAAATTCACATTAAGAACAAACCTCCCGAACCTATCACATGCATGACCTGGGCTAGAAATTGTGCATGTTGACCTAATACCCATTTCTTCTTCAGATGGGGAAGTATCTTCTGTTCAGAATTTTCTTTTAAATCTTCAGTGATAATGAGACTGCACCTTCTCTGTAAGGCAGTATCCTGTGTGGTGTGGGGCAGTCACACGCAATCCTGGCACTGTCATAAGTTTTAAAACATTCTTTCCTTATATGAATGTATGAGAGTTGTTTTTATTTGTTTTTCACCTTGGGTCTATGGTTCATGGATAATAAAGAAAATTTATGAATTTGCCAGATTTTCTCTTGTTTCCATGTGCAAAAGGAGTCCACGACCCTCAAAAGATGAACAATATTGGGGGGAAGAAAAGATTATTTTTTGTTGTTGTTGTTGTTAAAGCAAACGAAATTTAGCAAATTCTCATTTTCTTTTATTTTCCCTGAGCGAAGAACCTAAAGAGATGATACATCAATTTGTAACAGTTAGAAAGCTGAACATAAGGTTACCAAATGGAGGGAGAATGCTGGGCATTTAACAACTTTGAGATAAATAGCCCGATGTGCCACCAGCAAAAGCCCCAAATAAGAAGTAGGACTTTGCTTTCATTGTAAATTGTCACTAGCATTTTTGTCCTCCTGGTATGTGGAGCTGAGTGTTCTGAGCAAGAGGAGAGCAGGGCTTTTGAGGCGGATGGGAGAAGCACACTATTCTTGTTGACCTCTAGGTGGGTTCAAGTCACCTCCTTCACTTGTAAGCAGGAACAAACTGGTCCCATGTGGCTGTTGGCCGCCCTTCTCTTTTTTCCTCTCTTCTCATGCCCTTGAGACAGACCTTCTCCACAGTTTACATAAACTGAATGGGAACTTGCTCCTAAGTTGTCTAAGCAAGAGAGGGTTAGGCCCTGCACGCAATTAACCTAAGGAACAAAAAAGCATTTTCCCAGGAAATCTTCTCCTGTAGGAATTGGATGTTGAATAGAGCTACATGAATTGTATTAAAATCATTTATTCCCATAGACTAACTGGGGACTAATTACTATTCCAATTCTACTTAAAAAGCATGGAATAAAATGTTTAGAAAGTAAATAGCAAGGTATTTCATTTAAAGGAAAGAAATTTTTATGTTCTTGTAAAGCACCGAGAAACAGACTATTCTAAGGTTTATGTGTCACATTGGTACGTGTTGCTTCTTGCCAATAGGAATTTAAAGAAGTTTTCCCAGTTGCCTCATGAGCCCTGAAGAAAACACTAAACAGTGAAAACAAGCTTTATAAATACATTGGGTAATTATAATTTGTTTTATCTCAAGGAATAGGCTTTCCAAAACTTGGTCTTTTCTTAATTATTGTACAACATGTCTTCTATTATGTATGCTGAGTTGCTATGGTTACTCTGAGGCCATGACTCATGACCTTTAAATATTATTGTCAGGCAGCCAAAGCGCCTTCATTTTTGAATCACTAGTTTTGCTGCAGCCTATGAAAAGAAGGTGGTTTCAAACAGTCCTTTCTGTGGTACGTTTGTAGCATATCTGAATATGCCCTTAAGGGTATTGTGCTCACAAGGTCTTGTTTTGTTTGGCTTCATTCAGTGACCAGATAGCAATTTCTCGCTTGCTCACTATGCCTTGAGGTTGATAAGAAAAAGAAACCAAGCATCTCTGAGAGTAGCCCTGAGAAATGCAAAAACACAGGTAGACTAGTAATTGTACGCATTATGAAACATAATAAGGGCTATGAGAGAGAGAGATCCCAAAACCAGCTGTGGAATATAGAGTCAAGGAACATTTCTGACTCGGAGGGTTACAGGGGGAGGCAACTTTGAGTTATGGGGTGAAGAAATGGTAAGATTTCAAAATCAGAAAGGGCAGCATGAGTGTTCTCGTTGGAGGAAACAGCTTCAGGAAAGGATAAACACACTGCACAACTATTAGCCGGTACAATTTAGTGGCTGTATCGCTTTTGCACAGCATGAGAAACTCATCAAAGATAAAATTTGTTAGAAGGTAAGAGGACCCGGGTTGTTAAGGTCCTTCAAAGCCATTTGTTGGTTTGTCCAGCAGCTGTGTGACCAAAAGCTTATTTTCCTTTTTATGACAAAGAGGTATTGTCAAGTAGAAAACTCCAAAATGCAGGTTTTTGCTGATTCAGGTATGATGCCAAAAGAGTAATTATCTCTCTCAGAACCCCAGCGTCTCCTTCCACTAAGTGAGAATTTAATTAATTTTGTTCAGTAATCACTGATTACTTTGTGAACATTTTTAAATGGCTCTGAGTTTTTTGAAAAGTGAATAAAAGGGAGAGACATGCACAGAAATACAAAAACAACATATTCACCAGGGAGACGGAACCTAAGGATTTAAAAGAAAGGCTTATTGTTCGGCAACAATAGAACGGACCCTTTCACATCAATGAGGTTTATTTAAATCATTCATTTATTCCTTCAACAAGTATTTCTGGACCATCCTGTCCCTCTTTGAGATGCTAAGGATGAAATAAGAAAAACAACAACAATAGGGGCGGCGCCTGTGGCTCAAAGGAGGAGGGCCCCGGCCCCAAATACTGGAGGTGGCAGGTTCAAACCCAGCCCCGGCCAAACACTGCAAAAAAAAAAAAACCTAGAAGAAAAACAACGACAATAAAAAAATTCTCTCTCTTCAAGGAATTTACATTTGCAGTTGAAAAGACACACAAAAATATAATAAATAAGCAAATTACACAATATGAGTTCTGGGAGTTACATTCATGCACTTATCCTAGAAAAAGTCTATAATACCTCACTGCCGAATGTCACTCTGGGCAACTGTGATGAACTCCCCTTGGGAAGCTATGCACCAACCCCGGTGCCTAATCCACCCTTCAAAGTCATATTGGAACTCTTTTTCTGGAACAACCATCAGAGCTGTCCTCATATGAGGACCCTCAGTGAAGTTTGTGAACTCACCCTAGGACACGTGCTTTGCAGGGCGGACTAGACGCTCAAGTGGGTGCATAGTTTTCCCGGGGAGTCCTTGGAAGGTGACTGTAGCGATATTCAGTAATGAGGCATGGAGCACTTTTTCTAGGATAAGTTCTCAAACTTTAATTGTCGGGCCTCATATATTGGAAAGTGGTGTGTACTACAGAGAAATGCAAAATACGAAGTGAGGGGTTCAAGTTTAAATGACAGGCAGAGGGTAGATCTCACTGAGAGGGTGATGTCTGAGCCAAGACAAGAAGGGAGGGTGAACACCCACCAGGATAGACGTGGAGAAAGTGTTCTGGAACTTTCTCCAGGGGCTGAGGGAAGACAGTAACTCAGGGAGGCAGGGATGAGTCGCTGTCACAAGCTGTTGGGTAAGACGGGTCGTGACAAACGACCCCCCGAGTCTATGGTACTGTGGAGACCCCTGCTGAGTTGGACAAGAGCAGTTTCGGTGGCGTGGTACTGGGGAGAGCCTGATTGCACTGGCTTTAGTAAAAAAATGGGAGGAAGGGAATTGCAGACAGTGAGAATGCAGTTTGGCCATCAGCTTTAGGACAAGAGGAGTCAGCGTGACCAAGCAGAAACTGAAGGGGTGCGAGAGCTCCAGGCGTGATAAGGAACACGTTTGTAAGCTAATGGGACCCCCGATCCAGGAGGCGGAGGGTGGGAGCGCAAAGTGTACAAGGCAAAGAATTCCCTAAGTCTGCTTCCTCTCTCTCTCTCTCTTTAAATTTAGTTGAAACAAGAGATTTTGCAGGTTTTCAGAACAGATTGTACTGTTCAGACTGCTTATTCTCAAGAGAAGCTATAAAGGCTATTTTATCTTCTGCAAGCAAAGTTTACATTCCATTATTTTTATTTCCTTTTGAAATGTCCAGAAATTGACATTTGGAGGAAATGTTTTGGAAAATTTATCTTAAATGTTACTGTGTAAAGAGCTATTTGATGTGTTGGGGGTGGGGCGGTCGGTGGTGGTGGGGGTGGATGTGCACGCATGCGCACAGGTGTGCCTGAGACGCAATTTCAGAATTCTAAATTCTCTATTTCAGCCCGTCATCAAGCAGTTCAGAGTCAGATATAGAACAAAACAACAAAGCATCGGTAAGAAATCCAGTTTGTATGAATTATTTTTAAATAAACACTTATTAGAATTAATGAAACTAACTTCTTTAATTCATATTGAAGTTTTCTTGCTGTAGTTTAATTTTCACAGTTTACTAGTAAAGATATTTAAAATGAAACACGGAGTGTTCTTCTCCAAGTAGAGGACTAAGGTTAAGTGGGGTGGAGTGGTAACTTGGGGAAGTGGTGTGGCCTTTTGAATTGTGACCTGGAGTAAACTCCAGGCTGCTCCCTGTGGCGCCACAACAATGTTAAACGCCCTGGGCTGTTCTGAAATATTCACTTATATTCTATATGCGGAAATCCTGGAGTTCAAACATAAATGGCATAAATCGGATACATCACATTGTTCGGCTTAGTTAAGTCTGAGTTTAAGTCATGGTCTAGTCCAGATATATTTAATTTCATTCTCTTTCAGGTCAGCTGATGACACGCTTAGCTCTGATGCTTGAGGTCTTGTTATGCCTGGGAAAGCTGGGCCCTTTCTGCGTGAGCACCACTGGGTCTGTCCCTAGGCCCACTGTGAGCTGCTAAGAAGTGTCGTAGCTGGGTGGTGGATACATGGAAGGTCATTATATGAGCTCTCTACTTCTATGTTAGTTTGAGAATTTTCCTCAGGAGAGAAAAAGAAAGCTATCTGTATTTCTCTCAGGCTCTCTAGATTCAGTTTTAGGTCCCTCTAGACTCCACCCAGAGACATTTGTGAAGCTTTCAGCACCAGTGTAGAGGCAGCGTTTTGTAATCCTAGGACTAAGAATCCAAACACTTGGAGTCAGATATACATGTGCCACGTCCAGCCTGTGTGATGACAGCCAAGTCATTTAAACTATCTGAACCTTATTTTTTTCATTTCTAGCACGAGGACGATGTTATTAAAATAATCTATTTCAAAATAAGATATTTGGGAGGTGAAAATGTTGGGTAAAGTACCCACAAGCGTATAAAAGTATAGTTCATAATTGCTAGCATTCAAATGGACCCTCCTGTGGGCCAGGGGACTTTGCGCCTTAATTTCACTATTTCTTTGTGGATTCAGCATCTCTGGTCTGCCACTCCCTGCCCACCCCAGCATCATCAGCTACAAACAATGAATTCCTAATTATTCTTAAAATATTAATACTCTTATTCTCAGTGTAGTTAGTTCATTTAATCGGGCCCAAGACCAACTGGGCATAGCTGTCACTTCCATGATCATTTTCAGAAAGAAGATTCCTGTTGAAAAAAAATAAGTCAAAGGGAAACACAATCAGATGGGTAGAATGTAGTTTTAATTAAAATTGTGTTTTCTAATGCTAGCGATCATTAAATCTTGTATTGCTCTTTTTCCAACTAGGAAATAAAACCCCTAATAATGAATTTTCATTTTATTTAATGGAGCTTTTTGTGATTCTGTTGTCTAAAGAATGTCCCTTGTTGGACCACAGAAAAACAATTTTTCTCTGTGTGATTGGGACCTTTGGGTTTCAGAAATGGGAAACCTCAGAAAACCAATCTCTGCTAATGGTGTTAATCAGTCAGCACCCTACAGGTAATCCTCTTGTGGCTGCATCCATGCTGAAAAGGACGAGGTGCCAATTACCACGTTTAGGATGAGGTGCCAATTACCACGTTTAGGATGTCTGCCTGGGGCTTCCAATTAGCTTCCTGGAATTCAGAATCTATCCCCTTCCAATTTATTTTTGACAAGGTTGGGAGCCCTAGGGCTCCAAGGAACTAGTTCTGCTTTAGATTCTGTCTTTTCATGTTTCTAAAAGAATACATGTAGCTGGAGGAAGTTAGGATGAGATACCCCAAGGTCATGGGATATCCATGAGACTGCTGCTTCCTTCCACAGCAGTCCTTTCTAAATCACAGAGCTCAGAAAACATAGAACTCAACAGAACAGATCCTGGGTGCCACGAGGGACCAAATTGCAAGTGTGTCTCAGGTGCCTCTTTTAAATAACTGTGTGTAATATTGGGGTGGGGAAGATGGAGGTGATGAAATCATTTCAATTCTGTGAAGATTTCTTGACCACCCCATCAGAATGAGCCATGCTCCACCCTTGTGCCAATGTGTTTCTTTATCTGCCTTTACTGCTCTGTTCTCTGCATTGACTTGAACTTGCAGATTCCCTTGGTAGACTGTTCATTCCTAAAGTAAGGACTGAGCTTTCTTAGTCTCTGCATCTCCAGGACAAAATTTTAGATATCAGAATGGTTCTCAATCTGTATCCTTTGAAATAGATAAATGGGCTGAGAGTCAAGTGTAGTAAATAGATGATTGCCTTACTCTTTCTCTGAATCCTTAGAACAGTATGCGAGGGCCATGTCTGGGATCATCACTACTATACTGATACTTTAAAAAGATATATTATTGTTATTACCAACTTAGAAATTAAGAAGTTGAGATTCATGGAGATTCAAGGAGCTCCAAATGTTAATGATCAAAGAATATGTGTTCACTATAGCATCGTGGGAATGTTATGGGATAATCCAGGAGAATTTATTTTATTTAGACCTCAGGTGCCAGGTTGTCCCCATTTATCTCAACCCTACTCCTTTGAGCCTGTTGGAGAATTAGAATGTCACACACGTATAAACTGTTGCCTTTGCTCCATTTTAACATCTCCTCACAGAACAGCTAGTGCATATAAATCATCTCATTTGAAATTGTTTAGGAAATAAAAATTCTATGGCAAGGAGGCTTGGCTTGAACAGGATAAGGTTTGCTTGCTCTAAACTATTTATGAGAATCCAGACACATTCACAGGAAAATGAGTGATGTAAAACAGATGATGTCACCGGTTGTGTGGAGCAGCACATCCAAAACTGAGAATATGGGTATGAATTCATTAGTGCTGGAACGTATGTGAAGTATTTCACTCGCTCTGCAAAACTGGGCTTATTCTAACATCTGACAAGGCCTTTAGCATTCAGGTTGTAATTTAGTGATGACTTTATTAAAGAATCATTACATGCCAAAGACACAAAAGTACTTTTAGAATTTCTGGTCTGTGAGATCCAAATCATAGCCTGCTATATAGAAAGTCAGCATTACAAAAGACCTTAAAGTAACTAAAAGATTTGACATTCGATAAATTGAAGAAAGCAAGCGATGTCAAATCATGTTAATTCTGTTCTTCTTTTACTACTTGCTGTGATAGACTATTAGTTTTGTGGGACACATATTTGGTCACGCTTCTGTTATCAATAATTTTTCGGTTTTTTGGAGACAGAAAAATTTCGCGCTTCGTCATCCCTAGCAGAGTGCCGTGGCATCATAGGTCACATCAACCTCAAACTCTTGGTCTCAAGCGATTCTCTTGCCTCAGCCTCCAAGTAGCTGGGACCACAGGTGCCCCCCATTTCACCTACCTATTTTTAGAGACAGGGTCTCGATCTTGCTCAAGAGGGTCTTTAACTCCAGAGTTCAAGCAATTCACCTGTGTTGGCTTCCTCAGTGCTAAAATTACAGGTGTGAGCCACCACACCCAGCCTAGTATCTATAATTTTAACACTCTAAGATGACTTTCAAAAGATTCTTCCCTTTGATGAGCACAATGTCAAATCATTGATGAATCCAGCTTGGCAATATATCGCTTGTATTTTAAATAAACTTCAAATTTCAGATGTTTTAAAGTAGATATTCCTATTTATTATTAAAATGAGAGTACTACAGAACTATTTCCACATACATCTAAAGATTTGTTGTTGTTCTAAGAAATAGATTATTTTGTTTTATTTTTTAACCACTCTAATAGGTAAGAAGTGATATCTCAGAACTTGTTTTCTTGTTTTGCCTCTACCGCCTACCTTTTTATTTCCTCCTCTTTCTTTCTTGCAGCTTTACTGAGATATAATTAATACATTTAAAGTAGTCACATTGATGAACTTTGAGATATGTAAACACACATGAAGCCACCCCACAAGGTAATGAACCTATCCATCACCCTCAAAAGTTTCTCATGCCTCATAGTAATCCCTCCACCTGCTCTTCCCACCTGTCCATATCCCTCAAGAATTTTCTTGAACTTTATATAAATAGAGGCATATAATAGGACCCTTTTTTACTGTCTCCTTTCACTCAGAGGAATTAATGGGAAATTTATCCATGTCGTAGTTTGTATGAATAGTTCCCTTTTACTGCAAAATTTTATCCCATTATGTGGGATGTACAAATTTGTTCATCCTTGCTATAGTTTAGGTGTGGTTTGTTTGTCCCCAGCAAATCTCGTGTTGAAATTTGATCCCTGGTATTGGAGAGGGGTCTAATGGGTCTTTGCGTATTAAGAACAGATCCCTCATGAATAGATTAATGCCCTCTGTTGGGAGACTTCTCACTCTATTCCTGAAAGAGCTGGTAGTTAAAAAAAGAACCTGGCAAATCTCCATCTGGCCTCTCCTGCTTCCCCCTCACCATGTGATCTTTGCACATGCCTGCTCCCCTTGGACTTCCTCTGTGTGTGGAAGCAGCCTGAGGACCTCAGCAGAAGCTGAGCAGATGCTGGTACCGTGTTTCTCATACAGCCTGCAGAGCCAGGAGAAAATATACCTCTTTTCATTATAAATGGAAGATGTTCCTTTATAGCAACACAGAATGGACTAAGTTCCTTTGCCTGTTGTCTGATGCTTATATATTTTTTGGGTTTTGGCTCTTATGAATAAGGCCGCTATGAACATTCATACATAAGTCTTTGTATGGATGTGCTCATCCTTCTCTTTAGGCTATAAAAGTGTCAACTTTATTTTACCTTCTTAGAAGGAGAGAGGGGATAAGAGAGAGAAGGAGAATGGGGAAAGAGAGAGAAAAGAGCAGGGAGATGGGGTGGCATTCCAAAGAAAGAAAGGAAGAATGCCACCCTTGTATGCTTCATTTCCTCCTGGATAAATACCCATGAGTGGAATGGTTGAATCATGTGGAAAGTATACTTTTAACTTTTTAAAAAACTATCTATTTTCTTTTTCTTTTTCCTTTTTTTTTTTTTTTTAACAACTTTCATTATGACTTTATTTCATTCACTAAACTTTTTTAAATAGTAAAATGAATTACTGGGGAAGGAAAAAAGAAAATCTTTTAATTAACTTATTTGGTGTTTAGGTTAGAGGAATTATACCTATTTAAAGCAAAAATTCAAAATAATACCATTTGTTTAAGTACTTAGTTTTCAAAAAGGAAACTGGCTTACTGTTTATTTTCAAATTGAATTCTACTACTCTACATTTTTCCTTAATACACTTATTTTTCTATTTTATACCCCCCAAAATTCAATAATACATTAAACAATTTAGAAAGCTTTTAATCTCTTTGTAATATTATGAAAGAGTTTGTGCTTACTTTTTTTTTATTGTCTTTATTATTAAATCATAGCTATGTACAATAGTGCAATCAAGGGGTACAATGTGCTGGTTTCATATACAATCTTAACTATTTTCTAAAAAACTATCTAATTTCTAAAGTGGTTTTATCATTTTACATTCTTGTCAGCAGTGTATAAAAGGTTCACTTTTTCTGCATTTTTTTCCAACCTTGCTAAACTAGGCCTTTTTTATTATAATATTAGCCATTATGATAGATGTAGTTACAGCTTTATGGACTTATTCACATATCCTTAAAAACAAATGATGTTGAGCATATTTTAATTTGCTTGTTTGCCACCTTTATATCTTCTTTGGTATCTATTCAAATCTTAAAGTATCTATTCAAATTTTTAGGTCATTTTTAAGCTGTATTGCTTGTTTCTTAATAGCAGTTTTTAAAAAATATATTCTGGATTTGAGTAATTTTTCAGCTATGTCTTGCAAGTATTTTTTGCAACTTACTCTTTTTTGTCTCCTAGCAGTGTTTTTAGAAGAGCAGCAGCTTTTAGTTTTAATGACAGTTAACTTATCAATTTGTACATTCATGGATCATGCTTTTGGTATCTGACCAAAGAAACCTTTGCCCAAGGTCGCAAATATTTCCTCCTAAGTTTTCTTCTAGAAGTTTTGTAGTTTTAGAGATTTCCCCCACTGTTTCTGTTTCTTTTCCTTTAAAAAAATTAACACATAATTATACATATCTGTTGAGTACAGTGCAATGTTTTGATACACAAATACAATGTGTAATGATCAAATTGTGGTAATTAGCATATGAGGTCTAACAGTTAAGTTTGCGAACTTGCAACATGTGCTTACATTGGCAGCACTGTACAAACAACTTGCTACGGTTTCATAACCTTGGTATATCAGTGTCTCACAGCTGTGTTCATGTTGACACATGGCAGTGTCTTGCTGAGTAGCATTCACTATTGTCACATGTTTTTGTGTGCTGTCAGGAGAACATTGAAGTTTGAGTTAGAGCAATGAACAAATATTAAATTTCTTGTTAGATTTGGTAAGAGTAGAAATGAAATCAGGGATACATTAGCCCAAGTTATGGGGATAATGCCATGAAGAAAATGGGGTAAACATTTTTCTGAGGGGAGGGAAGGTGTCATTGAGGAAGAATGGTCAGCGCTGCCAGTATCAAACAGAACTGATGAAAAAATTGCAAAATTTTGCCCAGTTGTGTGTCAAAATCATAGGCTGATTGTGAGGAGCATAGCAAACCAAGTAAACATTGATACAGAAACAGGAAAATCTTAACTGAAAATCTTGGCATGAGAAAGGTGTGGCTTTTCCAGCATGACAATGTACTAGCTAACACAGCACTGTCTGTGAGGGAGTTTTTAGCCAGTAAATAATAACTGCATTGGAACAGCCTCCCTACTCCCCTGAATTTGTCCCCAGTGACTTTTTTCTTTACCTGAAGATAAAGGAAATATTGAAAGATGTTTTGATGACATTAAGGTCATCAAGGGTAATATGATGACAGCTCTGATGGCCATTCCAGAAAAAGAGTTCCAAAATTGTCTTGGAGAGTGGACCAGGTGCTGGGATTGGTGCACCCAAGGAGAGTACTTCAAGGGTGACTGTAGTGATATTCAGCAAAGAAGTATGCAGTACTTTTTCTTGGATGAGTTCATGGACTTAATTGTCAGACCCTGTATCTGTCACCCAGACGTTTATCATTTCATTTACAATTCTCTAGTCCAGATATTTTGAGACATATAACATATTACTTTTAACTATATTTACTCTACTGTGCAATGGAACAATCGAACTTATTCCTCTTACCTAACTATAACTTTGCATCTATGAACCAACATTTCCCTATCCCTTTGCTATCCCCTCACCCTTCTCAGCCTCTTATGCTACTTTCCCATTCTTTACTTCTGTGAGATAAACTGTTTTGGATTCTTCATATACGTGAGATCATGCAGTGTTTGTCTTTCTGTGCCTAATGAATTTCACTTATCATAATGTCCTCCAGGTTCATCCATTTTGCTAGTGACAGGCTAACCAGTAGAAAATATACTATATTTACTTTATCTGTTCATCCATTGATGAACACTTAGGTTGATTCCTTGTCTTGGCTATTGCAAATTGTGCCGTAGTAAACATGGATGTGCAGATATCTCTTTGAGAAATAGTTTCATTTTCTTTAGAGTTATATCCAGTAGTAGGAATTCTAGCTCATGTGGTGTTCTATTTTTAAGTTTTTGAGGAACCATCATACTATTTTTCATAGCGACTATACTAATTTACATTCCCCAAAGCAATACATAATAGTTTCCCTTTCTCCACATCTTGCCAGCATTTGTCTTTTTTTTCTTTTAATAGTATTGATTCCAACTAGAGTAAGATGATATGCCATTGTTGTTTTATCATTTCCCTGATACTTAACGATTTTGAGCATTTTTCCACATACCATTTATGTGTCTTCTTTTAAGAAATATCTGTTGGGATCTTTTCCTCATATTTAATTGGATCATTGTATTTTTGCAATTGACTTAAATTTTTCATATATCCTAGGTTAATCCTGTCTCAGATGCTTAGTATGCAAATATTTTCTCCCTTTTTGTAGGTTGTTTCTTCATACTGTGATTGTATCCTCATGCAGAAGCTTCTTTTAAGGGAACTTTTAATTTTAATCTTAAAATGACATTTTACCTGGTTAACTATGTAGAATTTTGGGGGTGGTTTGTAATTTTCTAGACACAATTGAATGACAAAATCAAAGCCAAAAGCTGTGACTTTGGGAAAAACTGAATTATGACTGCATTATTTTATTTTGTTTTATTTACTTTATTTTATTAGACATCTTTGCAATTGTGAATTGTGTTGTGATAAACATTTGAGCACCCGTGTCTTTTTTCATTAAATGACATCTTTTCCTCTGGGTAGCTACCTGCCCAGTAGAGAGATTGCTGAAACAAATGATAAGTCTACTTTTTTTCTTTGAGAAATTGCCATACTGTTTTCCATAGATATTGTACTAATTTACAGTCCCACCAACAGTGTATGAGCATTCCTTTCTTTCTACATCCATGCCAGAATCTATTGTTTTTTGACTTGGTAATGGACATTCTGACATGGGTAGTAGTATCTTATTGTGGTTTAAATTTGCATTTCCTTAATGATTACTGAAGCTGAGCACTTTATTTGTGTGTTTGTTGGCCATTTGTCTATCTTCTTTTCTTTTTTATTTCAAAATATTAAGGGGGGACAAATGCTTTTATTACATGGCTTGAGTTAGGACTACAAATGTGCCCATCATGCAAATGATACTCATTGTACCTATTTGTCTATCTTTTTTGGTAAAGATTCTGTTCTTTTAGCCGCTTTTTAAATGGAGTTGTTTGCTTTTTTCTTCCTGATGTGTTTGAATTCTTTGTAGAGTCTGGATATTAACCCTTTGTGAATGTATAGTTTACAAATATTTTCCTCCATACTATCGGTTTATTTACTTTGCTAGTTATTTCCTTTGCTGTGCAGAAGCTTTTTAATTTAATTAAGTCACATTAATTTATTTTTCTTTTTGCTGTTTTGTCTTTGAAGTCATAGTGATAAATTCTTTGCTTTGGCCAATGTCTAAACGAGTTTTAGCTATGTTGTGCTCTGAATTTTTATAATTTCATGCCTTATATTTAAGTACTTAATTCATTTTGAATTAATATTTGTATATGACAAGAGATATGGGTCCTGTTTCATTCTTCTGCATGTGGCTATCCAATTTTCCAAGCAGCATTTATTGAATAGGGCTTCCATTCCCCTATGTATGTTGTTCACTTTGTCAAAGATCAGTTGCAGATGGATGGTTTTATTGATGGGTTGTTTATTCTGTTCTTTTGGTCTTTGTCTTTACTTTTACGTAAGTAGCATGCTGTTTGGGTTACTATAGCCTTGTAGTATATCATGGACTCACGTATTGTGATACCTTCAGATTTGATCTTTTTGTTTAAGATGGTTTTGGCTATCTGGGCTCCTTTTTAGTTCAAAATGAAGCTTAAAACCTGTGAACTATAACCCTGATATATTGATGGGGATCATATAAAATCTGTAAATTGCTTTGGGCATTTTAGTATGGACATTCAGTATGGACATTTTAATAATGTTGATTCTTCCAATCCATGGGATGAATATGGGATATTTTTCCATTTGTTTGAGGCATCTATCATTTCTTTCATCGGTATCTTGTAGTTCTCCTTAAAAAAAGCTTGCACCTCTTTGTTTAAGTATGTTCCTAAGAATTTTATTTTCTTTGTTGCTGTATTGGGTTCTCCATTTCACTCTCCATTTAACAGCTTGACTGTTACTGGTATTTATAAATGCTACTGATCTGCATACACTAATTTTGTAACCTGAGACTTTGCTGGATTTATTTAACAATTCTAAGAGTCTTTGGGGTGTCTTTAGAATATTTTAGATACCAGATCATATCACTAGCAAACAGAAATAGTTTGGCCTCATCTTTCCTGTTTTGGATGCCCTTTATTTCTTTCTCTTGCCTGATTACTCTGGCTAGGCCAACTTACAATACTATGTTCAATAGAAGTAGTGACAATGGGCACCTTATCTTGTTCCAGTCATTAGTGGGAATGCTTTCAACTTTTCCCCATTCAGTTTGATATTTGCTGTGTGTTTGGCATATATGGCTTTTATAATTTCCTCTATGTTTGTTGAAAATTTTTATCAACAAATTGTGCTGGATTTTAATTGAGATCTCTGCATTGAGATCATCATATGGTCTTTGTTTTTGGTTTTGCAATAAATCACATTTATTGATTTGCATATGTTGCATTATCTTTGCATCTTGGGGATGAAACCCACATGATTATTGTGAATAATCTTTTTGATGTGCTATTAAATTGGGTTTGCTAGTATTTTGTTGAAGATTTTTGCATCTGTGTTCTCAGGGATATTCGTTTGTAGGTTTCTGTTTTTGTTGTGTTCTTTCTTGGCTTTGGTGTCAAGGTAATGCTGGCTCACAGAGTGAGTTAGGGAGGATCTCCTCCTTCTCAATGTTACAGAATAATTTCTGTATGATAGGTACCAATCCTTTGTAGGGATTGGTAGAATTTGGCTGTGAATCTGTCTGGTCTGGGAATTTTTTCTTGATAGATATTTTATGTGTTTCCATCTTACTGCTCATTGCTTGTATTACTTGTTCAGGATTTCTATTTCTCTCTGTTTCAGGCTTGGGAGGTTGTGTGTTTTTCAGGAAGTTATCCATTTCCTCTACATTTTCTAGTTTGTGTGCATAGAGATTTTCATAATAGTCACAGATGATTATTTTTTATGTCTGTGGCATCAGTTGTATTGTCTCATTTTTCATTTCTGAATGAGCTAATTTGGACTCTATGTTCTGGTTAATTTACCTAGAGGTCTATCAATGTTGTTTAGCTTTTCAAAGTACCCACTTTTTATTTCATTCATCCTTTGTATTTCTGTTTGTTTGTTTTTTCTATTTCATCTAGTTCTGAGATTTATTTATTTTCTTCTTCTGGCTTTGGGTATGACTTGTTCTTCTTTTTCTAGTTCCTTGAGGTATAACACTAAATTGTTAGTTTGTGAGCAGTCTTCCTTCTTTCCTTCCTTCCTTCCTTCCTTCCTTCCTTCCTTCCTTCCTTCCTCCCTTCCTCCCTCCCTCCCTCCCTCCCTTCCTCCCTAACTCCCTCCCTTCCTCTCTTTCCTTCTTTCTTTTTGATGTAAGCATTTAAAACTATAAATTTTAGTCTTAACACTACTTTAACTGTATGCCATAGATTTTGGATGCTTGTGTAATGATTATTGTTCAGTTCAAAAAATCTTTTGATTTCCATCTTAATTTTGTCATTGACCCAAGCATCATTGAGCAGCAGGTTATTTAATTTCCATGACTTTCTGTAGATTTGAGAGTTCCTCTTGGAATTAGCTTCTAGTTTTATTCCATGAGAAAATACATGGAATGATTTGTATTTTTCTGATTTTCCTGAAACTTTCTTTGCAAATTAACATATGATCTGTCTTAGAAAATATTCCATGTACTTATGAGAAGAATATGTGTTGTGCAGTATATGCTGAAGTTTTCGGGTAGAATATTCTGTAGATGTCTGTTAGGTCCATTTGTTCTGGAGTTCCTTTTAAGCCCAGTATTTCTTTGTTGATCTCCTGCCTCGAAGATCTATCCAGTCCTATCAGTGGAGTATTAAATCCCCACTAATTATGGTGGTGTTGTTTTCTTTGCTTAGATCTAGTAGTATTTTATTTATGAATCTGGTAGTTCCTATGTTAGGTGCAAATAAGTATTTAGAATTATTATATCCTCTTTCTAATTGTTTCCTTTATCATTATATAATGGCTATCTTTGTCTTTTCTTTTTGTCATTGTTGATTTAAAGTCTGTCTTACCTGATATGAGAATCTACTCTTGTTTACTTTATTTTTCTATCCATGTGGAGTGTTTTTTTTTTTTTTTTCCATCCTTTTACCCTGAGTCTATAAGAATCCTTGTGAGTTAGATTTTAGATGAGTTTCTTTGGCATAGCAAGTGCTTGGGGTGTGTTTTTTCGTCCATTCAGAAATCTATATCATTTAAAAGGAGCAATAAGACTGTTCAATATTACCATTGATATGTGAGATACTACTCTGTTCATGTTGAATGATACTTCGTTCTTTGTTTTTTTCCTTGTTTTACTGTTTTATAAGCATTGGGATCTTTAACTTTCACAGGTTTTTCCATTGATGTGTATGATTGTTCCTTTCCATATAGAGAGCACTTTTAGGCATTTCCTGTAGGGTATGTCTAGTGTTGAGAAATTCTCTTAGTGTTTGCTCATCTGGGAAAGACTTTATCTCTCCTTTATTTATGAAACTTAGTTTTACAGGACACAAAATTCTTAGCTGACAGATATTCCATTTAAGAAAACTAATAATGGGACCTCATCCCTTCTGGCTTGGAAGGTCTGTTCTGAGAGGTTTGCTATTAGTCTGATGGATTTTCCTTTGTAAGTAACTTGTGACATTTGTCTTGTGGCTTGGAGGATTTCCTCCTTGTCTGTGACTTTGGTCAGGCTGATGACTATATGTCTTGGTAATATCCTATTTTCTATGAATCTTCCCACTGTTCAATGCCCATCTTATATCTGGATATCTAAGCCTCTAGCAATACCAGAGAACTTTTCCTCTATTATTCTCCAAAATAAGTTTTCCATGCTTATTGCTTTTTCTTCTTCTCCCTCAGGGATACTTAAAATTTTTATTATTAGTTCAATTGCATAATTTCATATTTCTTGCAGTGATTATTCATTGATTCTTATTCTTTTTTTTTTTTTTTTGCATGTTTTCCTGACGGGCTTATCTTAAAATCCTTGCCTATAAGCCCTGAAATTCCTTCTTCTGCTTGCTCTATTCTATTGTTAAATATTTCTAGTATATTATGAAATTTTCTAAGTGACTCTTTTTTTTGAGACAGTTTCACTCTGTCACCTTGGGTAGAGTGCCCTGGTGTCATAATAGCTCAGAGCAATCTCAAAGTCTTGGACTCAAGCAATCCTCTTGCCTCAGCCTCCCCAGTAGCTGAGACTACAGGTGCCTGCCATAAGGCTAGGCTAGTTTTTCTGTTTTCAGTAGAGATGGTCTCACTTAGCCTCGTCTCAAACTCCTGAGCTCAAGCGATCCACCCACCCCGTGCTCCCAGAGTGCTAGGATTACAGGTGTGAGCTTTTACAACCAGACCTAAGTGACTCTTTCATTTCCTTACATTATGTTATCTCTTTTCTAGTGTTTTATTTCTCTTTAGTGAATTTTTCATTCATATCCTGAATTTTTGTGTTTGTGTGGGGTTGCTTTCAGAAGATACTCTATTGTCTCCTCAATTCCATTCTTTTTACTTGCCGTCCATAATCTGAATTTAGTTTGCTGATATTTTGTTGAAGATGTTTGCATCTATGTTCATCAGGAATATTGGCCTGTAGTTTTCTTTTTTGTTGTTTCCTTGTCTGGCTTTGCTATTGGAGTGATGTTAGCTTCATGTAATGAGTTAGGAAGAATTTCCTCATTTCAGTTGTTTGAAATAGCTTAGGAAGATCTGGTATTAGTTCTTTAGATGGTTTAGTACACTTTCAGTGTCATTACTGGTTTGGTCTGTTAAGGTTTTCTATTTCTTCATGATTTAATTTTTGTAGGTCATATGCCCCCAGTATGTTTTAGTTTTTATATTTAGGTCTCTGATCCATTTATAGTTAATTTTGGCTACTGATGATTCATAGCTGAGTCTCTCTTCAGGAATTCCCCTCAGCTGAAGAACTCCATTGCCTTAATGCATACATTACCTTAATGCATCAACCTGCATTCAATGACTGATTGATACAGGACCAAAAGACCTGGCCTCCTTTCTTAGATTGAGGACAATTCCAGTTCTCCCCTTGAGATTGGTGAAGCCTCTGTTGTAGTCTTGCTTTCCTCCTTCCTTTATAAATAGCATGTTAATAAGCCCTCTGCAGCCACATCTCTCTTTCAGAGTATTTCCTGGGACTCTAACCTCATATAATCACAAAATCAGAGCAGGCCATAAGTAAATGAATGCAGTTTTTGGATGGAAATTCATAAGAAATGTGCTAAACAGTCATGTGCTGACACTGAGGGCAGGATGAAAAATATGAATAGAAAATGTCATGGTAACTTTAACAGCCCTTTAGAAAAATCTTTTTTAATATAAGTAAGGGATTTAATAAATATCTGTCTGCAAACATTAAGGAAGTAACATACTTTATTTAACAAAACATGGTAATATTTATACGTTCGATCTAAAATATTTACTTTCTGCTACAAAAAAAAAAAAAAAAAACACAAATAGTATACAAATTGAATCTTTACTTCTAGAGACTTCAGCTAAAGAGAAATAGTGTTATCTCCCCAGATCTTGGGAGATGAGATGTTAGTTGGAGTTCTTATCCGTTGTTCAACCTCTCCCATAGCTACTTTCATGTTGCAGTCTTACAATAAATGGAGAGTTGATTCACATCATACTCCCCTGATCCCATCTCCATCCCTGCTCCTGTACACGTATAACCATCTTTACCCAGTTTAAATAATGTAGCCTAAATTCTATTCAGAAATAACTTTTCAACAGATTTTCAGATCAAGCAGTACAGAGAAGGGTTACAGTGGAAATTGTATATCATTGTAATTGGTGGGAAATTTTTTTCTTGCCTGGTATCTATAAAGATCAAAACTTTAATTGATTTTGACTTAACTTGATTATTATTACATTTTTGGAAAGTTCTTAGATGCCACTGGCTAAATTCTTAATATTTTATTCACCTTAATAGTTTATTTCTCCTTTACAAACCCATCCAAGGTGGGAGGCATCCATCCAAGGATGGATGCTTCACGAGGGAATCCAGCATTGGGGAGGAAGGGACAAACTGTCACATGAGTGCTCCCCCCAAAAGTTATACCTGTCACTCTCTTCCCCTCTCATTGACCAAAGAAATCACATGATCCAAAAGAACTTCACTCTTGGGGAAATAAGATCACATCATGTGCCTGGGAGATGTTTAGAAATACTTGGTGGACAGAAAGTTACAGCAACATAAAGCTTGATTTAAAAAAATAATAATGAAACCTAAGAAAGGAAATACTATAGTTTAGTACAAAACAAAGGAAATCATTAGCTCCAGAAGTTCTCATTTTAACAAATTCTACTTAACTTGAAAGGAGAATACGTAAAAAAAAGATCTTAGCAGTTTAAGATGAGGTTGGCCAAAGAACTGGGCAACAGTTCATTTTCATTCTTTAGAAAATGATCCTTCACAAGCATTTGGGCAACATGCCCTATTTCATTTATGATTTCTGTGATATGGTAAATGTATAAGAAACAAAAGGTCCTGTCTTCATGCAAATGTGTTCTTTTAATTTTTTACAATGTCAACAGGCAAGGAAATTTAGAAAACATGTGGTGCTGAAATAGATTGTTTACAGATAGATGTTTTTCAGAATTTCCCCCAGGAGGCACCAGTGTTATAAAGGACCTCTAAAAACTGAAGCATTTGAGTATCTTCAAATCTGTTTCATCAGATGCCACTGGCATTTCTTTCTCCATTTGGCTCCTTCAAATGGCAAAAAGTTCCAAACAACTGGCATAATTTGGGGAAAGCATGCTAATTTGTGCTGTGTGGAACTGACACATTTTATTTTCTATGGGGGTGGAAGGTTGAGAAATATGTGTATACAGAAGGAAGGGAATTTTGAGATGAAAGAAGGGGACAGAAATTAAATAATATACTTAGAGGTCAAGGACTACTCTGTATTAATATTTTGGATGAAAGCAAATCTCACATGCAATTTATTCATCCTTTGAAACCTGAACATTCAGATCACAGGGTACATGTGTGTTGGGATCCATCTAATCAATCAGCCTGACTTTGAAAGAACATCTCAGTTGCCGTGACCTGAAAAAATTACTTTCCAAAACTGTTCAAAATTTCCTTGGGAAAGGATACCCTTCTCAAGGACTAAGACAGTTACTTAATCTAGCCTTTTGTAGAGGGTAAATTTCCCCTTGGGATGTTCTCTCCCCATGGTTGGTGAGTAGTTGGCAGGAAATGGGGCTCACGGTGGGGTGGTGGTGAACAGCACAAGGATGCAGGCTCTTAGGGAGAAGGCGTGACCTCTGGCTGCTCTCAGCCTCATCAGGCAGATTAGGTAACATTGGCTTAATTTATTTTGATAGTTTTGTTAAACTGACCCTTGCTGCTGGGAATAATAGCCCCAGGTCTTCAGGTCAATAGCTGAACTGTTTGTGTTGGATCAGGTATCAGAGACAATTGGTTATTTCAAAATACATTTAAGACTTTCAATCAGTGTGATATGTTATCTGTACCTAGTGAAGTTTAGAGAAATGGAATGTTTCTCCAAATTTTGATTAGAGCTTGCTTCTTCAAAAAATTGGCTGTCTCCTTGAACAAAGGTTATGCATTAATGCACAAAAATAACAAAACAATGTAGACTCTGAAAATTCTGTATCTTATAAAGAAACTTACCCTTTACCACTACTTTAACCCATTTAAGAAGCATTCACAAATATTCAAAATAAGTAATAGAAAATGATTTGTAGCACCTATTGCAATATCCCTGATGTTTTAAGGTCCTATAAATCAATGAGGAAAAGACTAGAACTTAAATAGAAAATGGATAATGGATGTAAAGCATACCCACAAAACCAGACCCAGTAAGATGTCCGTACTTGTAAATCCCAAAGAAGATGTCTAAACTCAATTGAAAATAACATTTTCAAAACTTAGATGTCACATTTACCTGTAAGTTTGACAAATATGAAAAATATTAAAATGTCATTGCCAAAGATGGAGGAGACTCGGCATGTCATATATTGGTGGTGGGTGTGTTCGTTTGAGGAATGTACTTGTAAATATGTAGCCAACCAATATATACTCTTTGCAATACAGTAATCATTTTTTTTTAATTTGTAGTGAGAAAATACAAAATAAGGTCACAAAGATATGTATAGAAGTATGTTTATCACAGCATTGTTTAACACAAGGGAAAACAGCATATGCACATAACGGAATTTATTGTGAGCGGTACAAATTATGGTAGTTTTAAAGATAAAAAAACGAAGGGAAGTGACATTTATCATTAGTGAAATATAGATTGCATCTGTGACATACTGTTAATTCAAAATGATCACAAATTAACATGTATAGTATGAATCCAGATTTTATATGGTATGCATCTTATACGAATACACACGCAAGATTAGAAAAGGTAATATATCAAGTCTAGCAATCATTGGGTGCTGGGATTCTGGATTTTTCCTTTCATTTTTTTATGCCTTTTTTATTTTCTAAATTTAATATGCCATAAATGCATCAATGTACAAAATTTTGATTCAATAAAAAATAATTTAAAAAAATTTAATACACAAAATATCTGTGGCACAGAGCTGATGCTAAACACGTTTTTGTTTCTCCTCTCCCATGTTTATAATATTAAAATCCATTTATTTGACCACCTCGGATCCCTTTCTCAACTTTCATCATACTAAGCACTCCTGAAAGGTTGGGACTGTGATTAATTTATCTTTAGCCTCCAAGGTTTCTCTGGGCCTTATATATAAAAGGCACTCAATGAATGTTGGGGTGATTCTCATGTATTTGTTATTGAATAGCTGGACACATTTCAGTTAGGGAATACAATGCTCTTGAATCATACACTTAATGCAAAGGAAAATTAAATTGTCAGATATTTTAAAATCAAATGGGTTTCAGAAGCACTCTTTGGAACGGACCTGTCCTGTCTTGTCTCAAGTGCCTAAGGGATGCTTTAAATTCTAGAACAGCTTTCTTTCTCTAGGGGCAGTTACTACTTGGAATCTTCCTTAAATTAGAAATATCTATGCCAGTGGTGATTACATTCTGGATCCTGTTAATCTTTCTTTTTATGAATACAACAATATTTGGAGCGTTTGCCTCCCAATGTGCTCTTACTTTCTTTTCTGATAATTACGTTACTGAAAATCTAGGAAAAAAGCCTTGCATAATAACTTTCTTTGTGACCATAAACCTTGTAATGCTGAGATCCAAATGGTCCAAAGAATCAGAACTGGTTTGTGGTTTAAAAATGCAGTCTAGTACCTGCAAGGCAAAGTAACTTTCAAATATCTCAAAATTTTAACCCTTAGCGCTTAGGAAAATCGTCAACATCATACACTGTCTGAATCACATAAACCCATGTAAACTTTATATTTTTTAGGTCATTTTTCAAATAATTTATAGAAGAATAAAGGCATAGTAAAAAAACTCATTAGAAAATTTAAATAAAGTGTAAATATATCAAATGTCTTTATGGCAAGTAATAATTTTGACAGGCAAACATTACAAAAGTGGGAAGAATTTTGCCACGTATCCTCTTAGCAAAGCAAGGAAGTCCAAGTTTTTGTTAGAAAAGACTGTGGGATAGTTGGTCCGATATGAGAATATCCTGTATTCTTTACTGTCCTTAGAGATATACAGCCTAAATGCCCACCAACCCAGGAATGGATTAACAAGCTGTGGTATATGTACACTATGGAATACTATTCAGCCATTTAAAAAATGGAGACTTTACAGCCTTTGTATTAACCTGGATGGAAGTGGAACACATTATTCTTAGTAAAGCATCACAAGAATGGAGAAGCATGAATTCCATGTACTCAATTTTGATATGAGGACAATTAATGACAATTAATGACACGGTGGGGGTGGGAGAAGGGAAGAGCAGAGAAAGAATGAGGGAGGGGTGGGGAAAGGAAGAGCGGAGAGAGGGAAGGAGCGAGGCTGGTGGGGTCTTGGTGTGTGCCACACCTTTTGGGGGCAAAACACGATTGTAAGAGGGACTTTACCTAACAAATGCAATCAGTGTAACCTGGTTTCTTGTACCCTCAATGAATCCCCAACAATAAAAAAAAAAAAAAAAGGCTGCGGGGCAACCTGACCAGATGGGGACAATTTAGGGAAATATTTTTAGCTGCTACTAAAAGAATGCCAGCAACCTCCTGCCTTGCAGGTTTCTCTCCTCTTTGAGGTTCTATTTCTCTACTACCTAGTCATAATACCTACTCATCCTTTGGCAGCATTTTTCGAAGTTCTCTCTCACCCACCACCTCTTTGGGGGTGATATGAGAAGTGGTCTGAAGATCAGAGAGGATAAGTGATAGGGCTAGGGTTACCCAGCAGTGGCAGAGATAGGATTCACAGCCAGTTCTCCATTGTATCTAGGCTTATTCCTCCTTGTTCAGTCGTTTAAGTTCCTCCTTGCTGCCAGCCATGTACAATCATTGAAAATACCCAGCACTCAGGAAACATTAAAAAATTATTTTTAGGGCAGCGCCTGTGGGTCAGTGGGTAGGGCATCGGCCCCATGTACCAAGGGTGGCAGGTTCAAAACTAGCCCCAGCCAAACTGCAACAAAAAAATAGCCGGGCGTTGCGGTGGGTGCCTGTAGTCCCAGTTACGGGGGAGGCTGAGGCAAGAGAATAGCCTAAGCCCAAGAGCTGGAGGTTGCACCAATGTACACATTTATGATTTAATAAAAATTAAAAAAAAAAAAAAAGCTGGAGGTTGCTCTGAGCTGTGACGCCACAGCACTCTGCCGAGGGTGACAGAGACTCTGTCACCAAAAAACAGAAAAAATAATTATTTTTTAAAAATTCATTGCACTCTTGCAAGGGTATAATGCTTATTCTAGACCAGTATCAAAAAGAACAGAATTCAACTGAGAGATAAAAACAGGGAAACAGGATGTATTGATAAAATTCATTATATGCTGTCAGTGTGATCTGTATCATCATTATCAACTCAGTTTTATAAATGTAGCAAGGTTTAGATTAAGTGACTGATCCAGGGGGTGCTACCAGTAATGGCACAACTAGGATTTGAACCTAGGTGTGCTGCTGGAAACCCTGACATCCTACAGAACTGGATGGGAGCTGTTATGCCCTTTCCCCAAGGTTGTTGTGGATATCAGGACAGATCAAGTACCCACAAGTCAACCCCGACTGGATCCTTGAATTTACAGAGCTCATCTTGTGCTCCACTCATTTTCTTTCTTTCTTTCTTTCTTAGTAAATCATAACTGTATACATTAATGCATTTATGGGGTACAATGTGCTGGTTTTATGTACAATTTGGAATGCTTACATCAAACTAGTTAACATTGCCTTCACCTCACTTTCTTAATTATTGTGTTAAGACATTTATACTCTACACTTAATAGTTTCACTCATTCTCTTAATTCTCCTTTTATTATCCTACAGAATCTGCCTAGTTCATGGGTTGGGTTGACAGATAAAATACAAGATAAAACTGAATTTCACACGATAAACAGTTTTTTTTTAGTTTGTTGCATAGGATGTATGTAAAATAATATTCATTATTTATCTAAAACTCAAATTTAACTGGATTTCCTGCATTTTTATTTGCTAGATATGGCAACCCTGACCACTTGCAAATCCCCTGTCATCAGCATTAGTGCAGTCCAGGGCCCAGGCTCAGGTTCCCACTAGTCACCTGAGGAGCTGAGTAGCATCTAGTTATTCAGTCCAGAGACAGGACATAGTTACATGTTTAGCATTAAGTTTGTGCAAAGCATTCTGCTGCGCCCTCTGGAGGAATGGGACTGTAACTTGCTTAACCTTCTTGGCCTTAGTTTCTTCCTATGGGAAATGAAGATGAAATTTAATTTGGATGGGCTCAAATCCTGCCTCTGGGTGGGGCCAGATGGCTCACATCTGTAATCCCAGCACTCCGGGAAGCTGAGGTGGAAGGATCACTTGAGGTTTGGAGTCTGAGACCAGCCTGAGCAAGAGCAAGACCCTGTCTCTACAAAAAGTAGAAACAATTAGCCAGGTGTGGTGGCATTTGCCTGTAACAATCCCAGCTATAGGGGAGAATGAGGCAAGAGGATCCTTTGAGCCCAGGAGTTTGAGGTTGCTGTGTGCAATGAGGATGCCTCTGCATTCTAGCTGGGGTGACAGAGCAAAACTGTTGCAAAAAGCAAAAACAAACAAACAAACCTTGACTCTGACACTTACAGCTGTGGCCTTTCAGCATGTCGCTTCCCCTCTCTGATCTTCCTGGCTCCCTCACTGGGTGAGAAGAGATAAACAGAAAGAGTGTATTCAAAGCTATATTCAAAGAGTCATGTATTTCTTCTTCAACAAATCTAATTTTACTGGATTTTTAGACTGCTTCTCTAGGGGCTGTGATATTTTTGGTAGCAAGTTTATTTGTCTAAGGAGCAGATGCTTGGTTCAGATCCCAGCTCAGCTATTTATCAGTAGTGTGATCTTGGCAAGTAATTTAACCTCTATGTTTCCCGTCTCCTCACTATGAAATGGCTCAGTGGTATAGCCTATCTCAGAAGGCTATTGTGAGGATGAATTTAGTTCATCCATACAAAAGACTTAAAAATTGTACCTAACAAATTAAATTCTGTTAGAAGTTACTAGAGTAGCTATCCTCCAGGGATAGAGTGGAAGGAGGTGGAAGGCAAGAGTTTTATTTATTTACTTACTTACTTATTTTCATTTATTTTTATTTTTTTGAGACAGAGCCTCAAGCTGTCACCCTGGATAGATTGCTGTGGCATCACAGCTCACAGCAACCTCCAATTCCTGGGCTCAAGCGAGTCTCCTGCCTCCGCTGGGACTACAGGCATCCACCACAATGTCTGGCCATTTTTTGGTTGCAGCTGTCATTGTTTGGCGGCCCAGGCTGGATTTGAACCCGCCAGCTCAGGTGTACATGGCTGGCGCCTTAGCCACTTGAGCCACAGGCACCGAGCCTCATTTTTTTAAAAATAGAGCTTGGGAATTAGCAAAATTTTTTGAGAGAACCTTAGACTTTGTTTCTTTCTTTCTTTTTTTTTTTTTTTTGAGATAGAGTCTTACCTTGTCACCCTCAGTAGAATGCCATAGCATCATAGCTCACAGCAACTAAAACTTTTGGGCTTAACTGATTCTCTTGCCTCAGCCTCCCAAGTAGCTGGGACTGCAGGCAATATTCCACAATGCCTGGCTACTTTTAGAGACTGGGTCTTGCTTATGCTGGTTTCAAACCAGAGAGCTCAGGCAATCCACATGCCTTGGCTTTCCAGAGTGCTGGGATTACAGGCAAGATCTACCACTCCCGGTCGAGAACTTTAGACTTTCAAAGGCTGTGAAATTGGTAGAATCCAAGCTGAGCTTTCCAAGGGACAAAGAGGGACCCAGCTAATATCTGGGTTATAAATGAACTAAACAGAAAAGAACACTAATATTTGATATGCATATGTAATTATATGTGTATACACACACATATATATGTATATAGTCAACTTTCATTATTTGCCACAGTTATGATCTATGAAGTTGCTGCAAACACTGAATTAGTGAGTATGGGACAACTGCTTCTAGGAAAAATAAAGGGTTAGGTTCTTACAAGCTTTTGGTCACAACATTTTCATTAGCCGATCAGTGTGTAACATTGTTTTGTGTATGTTTCTGTTTAAAAACACCTTATTTATTATGTAATGTTTATTCTTTAACATTGATCTCTTGGCTAACAGCACTATTACTCACACCTGAACAAAGCTGACGCAACCCATGTAATTTTCTCAGTGAGGCACAGCATAGCTTTGTGCTTAGGAACATCAAAGAGTACTTCAGTACCATGCTTGGGGGGCACTGTCAACAGTGATATCACCAACAAAAAGCACAAATATGTGAAAAACATGGCACTAAATAGACCATGGAAAGGGTGCTTATTTACAGTACCTGTGCTGAAACAAGAAGGCAAAGTGTTGCCTCATTGGACCTCAATTGGGAACATGCCCTGTAGGACGACTCAAATTTTTGGTATTTTTGTGTATGTCTGCAAATGACCACAAAAGCCCCTGTGTATTGATTTTAGGGTTATAAATAAAATTTAGCAAGTATATGAATTTGCACATACTAAATCTATGAATAGAGAGGCCTGTATGTATGTGCATATAAAAGGATAGTTAGCAAATAGGAGGCCCAAAGGAGTGTAGGAGGATCCAGAGGTCCAGAAAGCTCAGCTGGGTGGGGAAAGAATTGGAGTTCACCTTTTGTTTCCCCTCCAACCTTCAAGAACTAGCAACTGGGCTGGACTCACTGGTTCACACTTATAATTCTAGCACTCTGGCTGAAGTGGGAGGATCACTTTAGCTCAAGAGTATAAGACCACCCTGAGTGGGTGGTGCCTGTGGTTCAAGGAGTAGGGCGCTGGCCACGTATACCAGAGGTGGTGGGTTCAAACCTGGCCTTGGCAAAAAACTGCAAAAACAAAAAAACAAACCCACCCTGAGCCAGTGCAAGACCCCATCTCTACTAAAAATAGAAAAACAGCCAGGTATTGTGGTGGGTGCCTGTAATACTAGCTACTCGGGAGGCTGAGGCAGGAGGATCACTTTACCCCAGGAGTTTGAGGTTGCTGTGAGCAAGGCTGAGGCCATGGCACTCTACCCAGGACAACAAAGTGAGACTCTGTCTCACAAAAAAAGTTAAAAAAAAAAAAAAAGAAAGAAAGAAAAGAACTAACAACTGGTCCTAGGCTCTTGATGTGGGTCTGTAACTCTAGACTAGAAAGCACCTTCTTGGTGCCCAGTTGCCTGAGTCACCAGTGTGCTCAGTTGATGAAGCACTGATTCTTTTTTCTAAAGAAACTTAGAGCCTTGGGACATTGGTTTTCCTTTTATTTCCTGTGTAGGTTTGGGCTGCTTATCTGTCACTCTACTATCTACAGAGGAGTCAATTTTTTAAATTGAGAAAAATAAAACATCAATCATATAAGGGAACCTTAGAGCCAGTCCTTTGCAGAGATTGACTATTGATTTTCTTTTCTGTTCCCACATATTTAAATTTAAATTTAAATTTAAAAACTGATAGTTTATGGGCAACACCTGTGGCTCAGTGAGTAGGGCGCCGGCCCCATATACCGAGGGTGGCCCTGCCCCGGTGAACTGGAAAAAAAAAAATATCCAGGCGTTGTGGTGGGCGCCTGTAGTCCCAGCTACTCTGGAGGTTGAGGCAAGAGAATTGCCTAGGCCCAGGAACTGGAGGTTGTTGTGAGCTGTGCGACTCCACGGCCCTCTACCAAGGGCGATAAAGTGAGCCTCTGTCTCTACAAAAAACAAACAAACAAACAAAAAACCCCTGATACTTGATTCGGTTATTAAAACTTTTAAGTATATTTGTAACAACTTGGGTATATGAATCTATTTTTTCAACTGTAAATTTTACTAAGTCTAAATATAGACCAATTATTTCCAATGAAAATTTAGTATCCAAATTGAGATATTCTGTGAGTATAAATATATAACAGATTTCAAAGACCGAAAAGAATGTAAAATATCTAATTAATACTTTTAAAATATGATTACATGTTGAAATGGCAATATGTTGAATACATTGAGTTAAATAAAATATTTTATTAAAATTAATTTCACTTGTCTCTTTTTATTTCCTTAATTTGGCTGGAAATTTTAAAATTATATACATTATATTTATATTGGACAGTGCTGAACTAAAACCTTATTTGCTCTTTCTCACATTTTTTGTGACTATGGCCCCAGGCAGTAGAAACACATAGTCACTCCTCATGAGTCACATACCTGACCTACCGAGACTCCACTGGCCTTCCTCAGTGGCCTTAGCCATAGAATATGACCCATCCTTTTTCCTGGATCCCAATTTATCCTTCTAACTCAGCAGGGATCCAAGTTTGCTTTATTTGGTAGGTCTTCCAGGTTTCACCAGGTGGCACTCTAATCTGATCTCTTATGGAGACTCCAAGTCCTAACAAATGCTAAAAGCAGTTTCCATTTTTCCTTTGAAGATTCACATTTCAATTTCTCAACCTTCAAAAGTAAAGTACCATTTGGAACATCAAATTTTTCTCTCTCCGTAAATTTCCCCATTGTTGATGGAGCCTTGTAAGTATAATGCTTCCTCAATATTTTTTACAAATTTTAGTGTAAAAGTACATATGAGTACATTTCCCCCCTTTCTTTCCCTTTTTCTTCTCTTCTGTCTTTCTTTCTTCCTTCCCTTCCCTACCCTCCCTTCCTTCCTTCTCTAAATCAACTTTAGCCCCCGTCAATAGGATGGCTCCCTTTAACAACAACCCTCCCTCTATATTAGCTACCCAAGCAAATCAACCTTTGACAGAATCTACTTGTCTGGAAACATTACTCCAAGACCAGTTCTTCCTGATCCAGGACCTGAAAAAGTTCTCTGCATTCTTCGGGGGCAGGAGTACCTTGCTCATTGCTCTCTAGCCCATTCATTATGTGACTGAGATGCAACTTGTTGACAGAAAGAGTATCCTAAGTCCTAAGAGTGCCAATTAATATTTCCTTCATCCAGTGTCCCACAATAACAAGGAGTTGTGATGAAGGCACAGATCCTACAAACAGGCAGACTGAACAGGAGGCTGTACATTGATTTTGCACAGTGTATTATCTCCGGAGGACTCAGTGGTTTACTGTGATGCCATCATACTTAACTGGAGGAGGTCTTCTTGTCCAGAAGCTGAGGTACTATTCTCAAGGAACACTCTACCAGATTCAGGGATTATTCTTGCTTTTGGATTAAATGGGTAAGCTTTTAGGTCTAGTAAAACATTTTAACTATTTTCAAAGCCTTTCAACTGGCTGGCTTAGTGAATGGATTACTGGACATTTGGTTTGGTTCTGCAGCTTTGTTTTCTGTCCTGCTACTAAAATTCACTGAATCTTCCATGACTTAGCAATTATGAATTGAACTAATGTACACAGCTATGATTCAATTAAAAAAAATTCACTAAATCTTTTTTTTTTGTAGAGACAGAGTCTCACTTTATTGCCCTTGGTAGAGTGCCGTGGCATTACACAGCTCACAGCAACTTCCAGCTCCCGGGCTTAGGCAATTCTCTTGCCTCAGCCTCCCAAGTAGCTGGGACTACAGGCACCCGCCACAAAGTCCGGCTATGTTTCTGTTTTTGCAGTTCGGCCGAGGCTGGGTTTGAACCCACCACCTTCAGTATATGGAGCCAGCGCCCTACTCAATGAGCCACAGGCACTGCCCTAAAATTCACTAAATCTTATTAAGTTAAGAAATAATCAGTTGGGCACTTTACATTGTGCCATACTGCTAAAGCATGTCAACTGGCCTAAAGTGGGATGGAATGGAAGAGTCCGTGCTGTTCTTTGCCCTGGTAGGCGCACTTCTCCCATTTCCTTAGTTGAATTGGTTAGCAACTGTCTTTCCTTTAGAAACCTAATGAAATGATAGTTATTTTTCAAACAAAATCTCCCAACTATACACCCTCTGACTAATGCAGTGCTAAATCTTTTGTCCAGTTATTTCCCAGTTAGGTAGATACTGGGTGGTTCATAATGACTTCTCTTCCCTTAGGCCCAGCCACAGATACACAGGGGATGTTTGTGCTAAGATAAAAGTAATTGTAAGACTATAGCTATATATGGTCTTCTATGGGTCACCACTTATCTGGAATTTCTGCCCATGGCTTCTTAGGCAGGCCACTCTTCTGTAGTTCATTCTACCTCTCAGTTTAGAAGGCTGCCTATGCAATGTAGGGCATATCACTTCCCAAAATGATATTATCATGCAGATAGTAAAATATATTACTGGATCAGAGGCTGTGGTTGAGAATGCCATGTTAGCTCAAAATGGAAGGCTGCAGTCTTTTGACAGCTAATAGCAACTTCTCAGCGATCTAAGAAGTCAAGCACAAACCCAGAGAAGGCCTCCCCATTGTCAGAGTCCGTTTAATTCCTCACATTACTGTAAAAAGTTCAATAGAGTCTTTTAAATAACTGCTTCCAGGCTTTTTACCTTTTGGAATGTCCCAGAGCATTTTTGTTGGATGATCCCAACTTCCACATCCTGACAAGCGGCTCTAGCATCAATTATATCCTCCAATTCAGGGCTTCTGCCAACCTTGGTTTTATCTCAGGTACACGGTGCTCTGCACCCAGGGTGCCTTGACCCAAAACATACCTCCACAGTATATTGATTGATTTGCTTGTTGTTAAATTGTTTTTTCTGCTCCTAATCCTTTTAGTAGATGTCCATATTTGTACTACTTTCCTGGGTCTGCTGTAAAAAATTGCCACAAATTTAGTGGCTTAAAACAACAGAAATGTAGGCTTGGCACCTGTGGCTCAGTGGGCTAAGGCACCAGCCATGTACACCTGAGTTGGTGGGTTTGAACCCAGCCCCACCCGCCAAACAACAATGATGGCTGCAACCAAAAAATGGCCGGGCGTTGTGGCAGGCGCCTGCAGTCCCAGCTACTTGGGAGGTGGAGGCAAGAACTCGCTTTAGCCCAGGAATTGGAGGTTGCAGTGAGCTGTGATGCCATAGCCCTCTATCCAGGGTGACAGCTTGAGGCTCTGTCTCAAAAAAACAAAAAACAAAAACCAACCCCCCCCAGAAATGTATTTCATCAATGTGTTTCATCAAGGCAGGTGGAAATGCTACATCAGTGTTGGCAGAGCCACACAGCCTTGGAAAAGCCATCCTGTACCCCTTTTAGCTTGTGGTGGATATTGATCCGTGCATTTCTTGGCTTTGGCTACCCTCTAATCTCTGCCTTTATCTTCACAACAATGTCTTTTCTCTGTTTCTGTGGCTTCTCCTCTATTGTAAGGGTATCACTCTTAGATTTAGGGTCCACTCTAAATTTATTGAAATCATCTCATTTCATGATTCCTAACTTAATTATATCTGCAAAACCCCTATTTTCAAATAAGATCACATTCACAGGAGTAGGGGTTAATATTTGAACATATCTTTTGAGGGAGCACTATTTGCTATGGTTTGAATGTGTTCCCCAAATTTCATGTGTTGAAAATCTAATCATATGTTGATTGGAGGTGGGGTCTTTGGGAGGTACTTAGGATTAGATAAGGTAATCACAGGGGGTTCCCATGATAGGACTGGTGGCTTTATAAGAAGAGGAAGAGAGACCTCTTACACACACGCCTTTTCCCTTTACCAAGTAATGTCCTTTGCCAGGTGAAGATGCATCAGGAAGGCCCTCACCAGATGCTGGTGCATGCTCTTGGATTCCCCAGTCTCCAGAACTGTAAGCTAAATAAAACCCTTTTATTTATAAATTACTCTGTCTGTGATATCAAGTATAGCAATAGAAAATGGACTAAGACACTATTCAGCCCACTAAAATATGAATAAGAAAATAGTGACTTGAGTAAATAATATGAAGCCAGATAATTAAGTTTGTGAACTCATCATTGAAGAAGTGCTACATACCTCACTGCTGAGTATCACTGCAGTCACCTTTGAAGTTCTCCCCTTGGCCATCTGGTGACTGTATTAGTGATGTTTGGCAATGAGATATATAGCATTTTTTTCTAGGATGAGTTTGAGAATTTCTTTGTGAGACCTTGTGCCACAATAGTTCTGGTGGCCATTCCAGAAAAAGAGTCCCAAAATTGCTTTGAAGGGTAGATTAGACACTGGTATTGGTGCATAGCTTCCCAAGGGAGTACTTCCAAGGTGAACATAGTGATATTTAGCAATGAGGTATGTAGCCCTTTTTCTAGGATGAGTTCATAAACTTAATTGTCCAACTTCATATGCCTGATTCTTGTCATAAAAGATATCCCCCCAACCTATTGGTCATAATATACCATTCCAGATCTTTCATCCATTTGGATATTTTGATTTCTGGAGTCAGTACAAATTTACTTCCTGCTGCCTCAAACTTATAGCTTTTGAATTGCCAATGACACAGAGCTCCCTCATTGTGTGGAATTGCCTCACCGCTTCCGTAGACAGGATGTCTATGACAAAAGGTGGAAGGTGAGGCCTGTCTCCTGAGGTTCATTCCCTATTAAAGAGATGGTTCTGTTTGTGCTGCATATTTTTTTTTTTCCGGGTAGGGTCTTGCTCTGGTGTCTGGGCTAGAGAGCAGAGAGCAGCAGTGTCATCATTGCTCCTTGCAACCTCAAACTCCCAGGCTCACACCATCCCACAATCCACTTGGCTCAGTCTCCTCAGTGGCTAAGGAGACTGCCATCGATGTGCCATCACACCCAGTTAATTTTTTCTATATTTCATAGAAACAGGATTTCACAATTTTGCTCAGTCTGAACTCAAACTCCTGGCCTCAAGTGATTCTTCTGCCTTGGACTCCCAAAGTGCTGGGGTTACAGGTGTGAGCTAGTGCCCCTGGCCAACATCATTACTTTTGATTCAAAGGTTAAGTCCCAGGAGGATGCCCAGTTTGTCTGGGCAGCTGAAAATGAGGCTCAGGGTCAGAGATATTTTTTGCATAATGAACTCACATAGACATCTCTGATCCCTTCTTATATTCTGATTTTTTCTATTTAATAATTAAACTGTTAGAACATATTTCTATGTGAGACATGGGGTTCTAATACATAAAGCCATCTAGCAACTTCTGGTAAATCTCTTCACTAGCATCCAATAATAAGCCAGCAATTATTTTTCAGAAGCTGCTAAAGCTGGCTGGGCATGTTGCTCATGCCGGTAATCCTAGCACTCTGGGAGGCCGAGGTGGGTTGATCTCCTAGGCTCATGAGTTTGAGACCAGCCTGAGCTAGAGTGAGACCCAGTCTTTAAAAATAGTCAGAAATTGTGGTGGGTGCCTGTAGTCCCAACTGCTCAGGAGGCTGAGGCATGAGAATCACTTGAATCCAAGAGTCTGAGGTTGCTGTGAGCTATGATGTCTTGGCACTCTACTGGGGGTGACAAAGTGAGACTCTGTCTCAAAAAATAAAAAATAAAAAAGGCAGCTGCTAAAGCATTACCTTGGGTCCAAAATCCTAAGGTGCTCCTTTCTTACTCTCAAATAATCTTAGTGGGAGAGGCAGAAATCACAAGACTTCCAGTCTCATCTTTCTGACTTATTGGGTCCAAGCCATAGAAATGAACAGACTGTGGCTTGTAACTGGCCAAGATCAGTCACTGCGGCTCCTCTCAATCCCATTAAAACTATGTACACTTTTAGATGACCCAAGATATAAAGTGTGTAAAAATTCCAAGGTTGAGCATGTGCTGACTCTAAAATAAAAACATCTGTTAACTGTTCTTTGTTACAATGGAAGGCATTACACACATTTTACTAACTGTCATGGGTTTAAGCACTGATAGTCTGGGTAATCCCTGTCTGTTGGATCCCTTGTGGATGGTCCTTGAACCTAATGGCACATACTCATCCCTTTGAGTGGCTCTGCCACTTTTGTTTTAGGAGTGCAGCCTTATATAGTGAGGTGCCTGACACTGAAAAAAGAAGAAAGAAAATAAGGATGCCAAATAATACCATCTACAGCTGTGGTCTCCAACCCCTAGATGGTGGACTACTACCAATCCATGACTTAGCAAGAGATGAGTGGTGGGAGAGCAAACAAGTGAGGTTTTGATAACCAGGGTATGAAATACCTTTGTTTCAATTCCTTAAAGCATCAACTACCATAACATGCCACTAATTTTTGCAAGACGCATTCTATCTGGGCAACTATTAGTTTAGATGTCTATGTTCTACTGGAAGTCTAAAATCAAGGTAGTTGGCAGGGCCAGGTTCCTGTCGAAGCTTTCAGAGGAGAATGCTTCCTTGTCCCTTTCAGTTTCTGGTTGCTCCCACGTGTTCCTTGGTTTGTGGTAGAATAACTCTAATCTCTGCCTCAGTCATTGCATGGTGTCCCCCTAAGTGTCTCTATCATTAATGTAAGGACACTAGTCATATTGGATGAAGGGTCCACCCTAATGCATTCCGACCTCATCTTAACTTGATTACAAAAACTCTATTTCTAAATAAAGTCATATTCACAGATACCAGGGATTATGACTTGCACATATCTTTTGGGGGACACAATAAATTTACAATAATAGGTTTCCACTTTTCATGTCTGTACTAAGGGGTGTGAGGGAATGGATTTCAGCCACAGCCTTGGTTTAGAGGATAGACATTTTTATACTACAATCACTGCCTTAGAGGCATTAATTGTTTTTTTTCTTGCACGGGCACCGGGGCCAACGATCACCAGTTGCCGAGATACCAAAAAATTATGCTTCTGAAATCTCTTGATGCTGATTCTGCATGAAGAACAGTTGAGTTGCTTCACGTGTGCCACTCTCGACAGAAGCTCCCTGCCCCCCTTTTTTTAGGCATTAATTTTTTTTTTTTTTGCGGTTTCTGGCTGGGGCTGGGTTTGAACCCTCCACCTCCGGCATATGGGGCCGGTGCCCTACTCCTTTGAGCCACAGGCGACACCCCAGGCATTAAGCTTTTTAATCAGGAAGCCATAAGGCTGAGACAGCTCCAGCACTTTGGGCTCCTACATAAGCAAACCAAAGCTCAGTGTAAACAGGAAAGTGAAACTAGAGACTTTACTAATCAGAAACCACCAATTAACCTCTATCTAGGGACTATCCACTCTGATGAATCAAATATAGTAGTTGACCACCTCCTTAAGTTGATCTAATTTTCACAGACCAAACATTCTCCATGTATACATTTCAGTACAGTAGGCCTAGTTCCTATGTTGACAAGCTCCTTATGTTAACCAGTTTGTTACGGTCAGTTGGGTGGTCAACTTACCAAGGTTCTACTGTGTATTCTGTCTTACTTCCATATTTCACCTATAGAAATTCACTGCTCTTGCTGCTGCAGCAGAGCTCTCTGAACCTGTTTTGAGTACTGTCCAATTTATGAATTGTTCTTAGCTCAAATAAACTCTCTAAAATTTTAATGTGCCTAAATTTATCTTTTAACAGAGGACACTGCATCCCTGTTTTCTTTCTTTTTTTCTTACTCTTATTCAAAACTGCAACATCATTTTTCCTTGAATACTCCTGGACGATCAAGGTCACCCTATTATAATTTCTGTCATTCTGGGCTTTGTTGACTTAGCATTCTTCTGGGTTGCCCAGAAGCACCTCATGGGCTTCCATATTCCAGTATCAGCCAGTTCCTATGGCTTTTATACTTCAGGTTTTGGGCAGAATGGCAGAACTAGCATTAGCTCTATTGCTGGATTTTAAGGTCCTTATTGTTTTACAGTCCATAGAGGGATTTAGCAGGTCTTTTAAAAATAGCTATTCATTCAATGGTAGGCTATCTTGTGAAAAGAAAAAACATGTAATTACCCTAGTTGTTCTTGCTTCCACACATGCTGGACTCCCTTTAGTGCTACTCTTCAAGGCTGGTGATTCTTTCATAGGCTTCCTGAAGCAGGTATGTATTTATGATTGACTACCCTATTCAGATTCTTGTACAGATATCTTTTTCCTACCATATCACTTACATACCCCTGAGGAGGCCAAATCTATCCTGCTCTAGAAGTGGACCTAATTTGTCAAAAGACAATTATAAGTTCTCTTGTCAGTGGTTGGTTAAGGAACTCAGGCCTAAGCCCATCAATGTATGACACTTTCGTAGCCACAGAATTTGAGTCTGGAATGGCCATGTTATCCAGAAGAAGCAAGTAGAAAAATTCCAGGGGGATTCTGGGAAATAAGTGTTCTAAATTTCAAGATGGTACTCTCTTTCTTTCAGGTCAACCCTATGGGTTGGGACCCTTTTGGGGGTG
The DNA here is from genome assembly GCA_963574655.1 of Perodicticus potto. Classification (NCBI taxonomy): domain Eukaryota; kingdom Metazoa; phylum Chordata; class Mammalia; order Primates; family Lorisidae; genus Perodicticus; species Perodicticus potto. The sequence goes on from CAUYRH010034439.1 coordinate 75,023, forward strand.
GAATGACCCTTTCATAGGGGTTGCCTAAATATATCCTGCATATTAGATATTTAGATTACGATTCGTAACAGCAGCAAAATTACAGTTATGAAGTAGCAATGAAAATAATGTTATGGTGGGGGTCACCACAATATGAGAAACTGTATTAAAGGGTCATGGCATTAGGAAGGTTGAGAACCACTGTTTTAGATCTTGTGCAGATATGTGAGGCCTAGAACTGCTGTAGCTACCTTACTCCCAATCTGAGAATGAAGCTGACACCTGTATGTGTGAGTGTGAGAGTGTGTGTGTGTGTGTGTGTGTGTGTGTGTGTGTGTGTGTGTGTGTAGGATGGAAGCAAGGATGGGAGATGGGGAATGGAACTGGGGGATGGGACTTAGAGTTGAGCAGTTGAGAGAACTGTAAAGAACCAGATTTGGAGCTGTGACTAACTCAACACTTAATCATCCCTCTGCCAATGGTGTTTTCCATTTATGTTTGAATTGAGTTTCCTGTTACTGAGAGCTGTTTCAATTCAGTTTTTGTCCCCTCAGTTTGAAAGCATTTTAACTGGCACATTCCTGAGGGCTGTCTCCCAGCAAATGTTTCATTGAAAGAGATGGTGATTCCACTAGGCTCTCAAGTGAATCCATTTTCTCTTAAGTCAGTCATCAACTTAGCATCACCAGATTTCTAGTTATTTGCCTGCCCATTGTCTGCTGTTCCTTTTTTTTTGCAGTTTTTGGCCAGGGCCGGATCTTAACCCACCACCTCTGGTATATGGTGCCAGCGCCCTACTCCTTTGAGCCACAGGCCATGTCTGCTGTTCTTTTGACCTTGGGTCCTTTCACATCCATGTAACTATTTCCTGAGTGGCACTGTTACTTCCACAATTGTTATCAAGTGGCCCTCACAGATGGGGTGAGAAGAACGGCATCAGGATCAACAGATTACGTGTATTTGTGAGATAATACAAATGGCTTGCAGAGTATTGTGAAAGACAAAGCATAGGGTTTCCCAAACTGATGACATTTCAAATTCATGATCCAAGTGATTAACTGGACCCTTTATGTCCACTCTCTCCCTCTCAACAGCAGCGATTTCAAACTTCTGGCAGATAATATTAACGATTTCCAGAGAGAGCAAAAAACGAGAAACAAAATAACATCAGGCAGGAACTGCAACCAACCTCCATCAAAACCAAGATGTACCAGCACCTCCCCTAAACCTTTTAAAGGTTTCAAAGGAAGAGGTGTCCTGCCTGTCCCCTAAGCTTGGGTGCAGAAGCTAGGTGCCGGTTTACTCTTAAAACCCAAAACAAGAGAAGAAAAAGAATTAGAGAAAGAAAATAGGGTAAAGCGAGAAAAGAAAAGAAGGAAACAGGCAGTAAACGAAGCCTGCTGCCTGCGGCTAAACCTTGGCAACGACTACTAGGAAAATACCAGAGGATGCCCCGCCCGCCAGCCCACGTTGTGCAGCCAGTCCAGTCACAAAGCCGGGCCCCTGTAGCGGAACATTCCCGAGCCCCCCCGCTGCCGCGCCCGGCTTGGGGGCGGCGAAATTACAATCTTCCGCAGTGTGGAGGCCGAGGGTGGGCGAGTAGGCGGCAGCAGAAGCCTCTCTGGTTATCTCTTTTACCGTCCTAACATACTTTCTGTGTCCACTGGAAGCGTGAAATAAAAATTTCCGTGACTCGCCCTTTGGGTTGGTACTTTCCAGAAAAGGCCACACCAGGAGCGCAGGAGGTGAACTCAAACTCAAGAGAGGGTTTGCGGAGAGCGGTTGGGGTCACCTTGCTTCCCAGTGGGTCCCCTGGGTTGGGCCACAGAAGGGGGAGTGCCTCCAAAGGACCCCGCTGTCCACATCCCGCCCCCTGCCCTCCCGCCGGCTGAGCAGGCCAACTCCGCCTGTCTGAGTCACGGCTGGAGCTGGGGAGGAGCCGGGGAAAGGCGGCCCCAGCCTACTGTGTAGCCAGCGGCTGCGGGCTGAGCGCACAGTGCGGTCAGGGACCATGGGGGAGAGCGCTTTGGAGCCGGGGCCTGTGCCCGGGTCATTGGCGGGTGGCCCCGTGCACGCGGTGACAGTGGTGACCCTGCTGGAGAAGCTGACCACTATGCTGGAGACGCTGCGGGAACGACAGGGCGGCCTGGCTCAGAGGCAAGGCGGCCTGGCCAGCTCCGTGCGTCGCATCCAGAGCAGCCTGGGAGCGCTGAGCCGCAGCCACGACACCACCAGCAACACTCTGGCGCAGCTGCTGGCCAAGGCGGAGCGCGTAGGCTCGCACGCCGACGCCGCCCAGGAGCGCGCGGTGCGTCGCGCTGCCCAGGTGCGGCAGCTGGAGGCCAACCACGGGCTGCTGGTGGCACGCGGGAAGCTCCACGTTCTGCTCTTCAAGGTCAGTGACCTCAGGTGTCCCTCCCCCACCGCCATCCGGGGCTTTTCCAGGCCTCAGGGCCACCATGTCGGGACTCCCTCTTCCCATGTGTCTACCACACCCACATTCCTGACCCCCCTCGCCCTCCTTTGCGGGTGAAACAGACTTCCAGAGCGCACTCACTTCCCACAACCTAGCCTCAACCCTCCCTCACACTGCTGAGCCCAACCTGGCCAGTTTCCACCCTGCTCCACCTCTGGCCATGTCCGCTGAATTTGGTCTTAGTCCCTGAAATAACGGGGGTGAAAGTGTATTCCATGAGTGAGGCCATTCTCTTTGACTCACTTCCCGCCTCTCACCTACTTTACAAACTAATGCAGCTTTCCCTCCCTCTCTCCTCTCCGGCCCCCTCTACCTTTACACGTCGGCCTTTTCTTTCCCACTTTCCCACTCTGGGGAGGTAAAGTGCCAGGCGGCTTCCCCTAGTGTAATTAAGGAGTGAGTCAGGCTACTCTGGGGTATGCAGCCGCCAGGGTCAGTGCTGTGTGTGTCTCGTGCAGGAGGAGGCTGAAATTCCAGCCAGCGCCTTCCAGAAAGCACCGGAACCCTTGACGTCAGCAGACCAGTCCGAGCTGGGCCCAGAGCAGCAAGAAGCTGAAGTTGGAGAGAGCTCCGACGAGGAGCCCGTGGAGTCCCGGGCTCGGCGGCTGCGGCGCACCGGGTTGCAGAAGGTACAGAGCTTGAGAAGGGCTCTTTCGGGCCGGAAAGGCCCTGCAGCGCCATCGCCCACACCAGTCAAGCCGCCTCGTCTTGGGCCTGGCCGGAGCGCTGAAGGCCAGCCTGAAGCCCAGCCTGCGCTGGAGTTCACCCTGGAGCCAGAGCCTCCGCAAGACCCGGAGGAAGATCCCGGGAGACCTGAGGCTGCCAAAGAGGCTCTGCAACAAATAGAGAGTGCAGCTTGATGGCTGGTGCTGCCTGCTTTCTCTGTGCCTATGCCTGTCCCAAAATAAATCCCTTTCAGAATGCAGCACTCACTCCCTAATAAGGAGCGAATCCTGCATCTACGACCTCTCGCTGACTCTCCCTTCCTTCTTCCTTAAACCCAGTACCCCTTGTCCTTTAAAAGAGATGCATCCACTCACACCTGCTTGCACTCACCATCATTAAAAGTAATTTCACCTTATCCAGACTCCCTGCGAAGGGGTGCAGGTGGGGAAGGAAGTAAAAGGAAGAAGGCAAATGTTCAAATCTGGAATGTGGTTTGAATGTCAAATAGGTCATTTAGATTTCTCTGGCTTGTGTAGAATCCTGAGCTCTACTCTAGTGGTCCTTAGAAGGATCCTGCTGGCTACTTGTTCCATAAACATATCTCTCCTGGAGATAGATGCAATTTTTTAATCATTCAGTATAGTCCTGGGCTGTAAGTGCTCAATAAATGTAAACTACTAGTTTTCCTGTTAGTCTTTTTTCTTCTAACACTTCTTAAAAGTTAGATATTCCAGAATTCCCTCCTCACTTTGGGTACTTTTTGCTTGACATTCACTCCTGGCCCCTCCTACAGTCACCTACATCACTGTCTTGAGCTGCAATTGAAAAGTATTCCCAAAAGTAGTGATCTATTTTCTTCCTTTAATTTCCACTTCATTCAACATTTATTTATTGACCTCCTATTCAATATGCAAGGTTGAGAACTTTTACCTCTGGGCACCATCATCCACACAGAAACTTTGAACCAACAAGGACTCTTTTACATCTCCCTATATGGAAACAGTTATCCTGTTAATTTTACTTCTGCCCTCTGCCCACTTTTCTTAATACCCATGGTCCCTGCCCTGTTTCAGGTCTTGTCTTTCTCCTGATAGATACACGTATTTAAACTGCCAATCTGATCATATCAGTGTCCTGATTCAGACCTTGTAATGTCTCCCCACCATATTCAGAATGAAGACCAAACTCTTGAAAGTTATACATGTATTCAAGGCCCTTTGTGTGTTGGTCCTTGCCCATTTTCATAGCCACACTTGTTTCAGGGCCAGGTACTTCTCTTCCTTGCTTCCAAAGCACCATTTGCACACCTAGTGCTAACTGCACTAATTGGGATTGTTTGTGGTTACCCCTCCCCCCACACCACTAGACCATGGTTCCCTTACAGTAGGGACTGTTTTATTTATTTCTGTATTTTCCAGAAATATTTCAAATACTGTGTCAGGCACACAGCAGATCCTCATAAGGGCCTGTGGATAGTTTCCTGCAGCAGTAAAGCAAGAATATCATGGAAGAAGAAAAGTGAGCAGTGGGAGAGGAATGCCTAAAGATCAGGAGTATGGTCACCTGCCTTCTATTCCATCACTGTCATATAAAAACATTTTTGAAAACCTACTGTGTTCTAGGCTCTGTGCAGCAAGAGTTATATGTAGGTATTTTGAGAGAAAGCAGGGAAGGGGCAGGACCCAACCTGAAGGAAGATGAGTGGAGATGTTTAGGAAGTGTTTTTGGAAAAGATCAATAGTGAGATGGAAGACAGGAATTCTGAGGAGCAGTAGAGGTCAATGGGAAAGCAGTTTAAGTTCTCGATTCCTTTATAAAATGGGATAATAATGGCCCTATGGGGCTGTTGCAAAGATGAATCAAGTGTTTAGCACAATGCCTGGAGCACAGTTTCTGCTCCACAAATTTCAGGCACATAATTCATTTTCCCATTAATTCAACAAATATTTACTCAACTCTGTTGCCTTGGTCAGGTTACAGTGGTGTGATGATAGCTCCCTTTAATCTCTAACTCCTGGGCTCAAGCAGTCCTTCTGCCTCATCCTCCCAAGTAACTAGGACTACAGGCATGCACCGTTCCAGCTAATTTTTATTTTTTTTGTAGAGATGGAGTCTTGCCGTGTTGCCCAAACTTGTCTTGAACTCCCAGTCTCAAGTAATCCTCTCACATCGGCTTCCCAAAGTATTAGGAGTACAGGTGTGAAGCCCCCACGCCCAAACTCAGGCACTATTTTAAAACCTGAGAGTAAGGTGGCACGTATAGGAAAGACAAGATTCCTGCTTCATAGAGTTAAATTCTAGTAGAAGGAGACAAGTAAAAACCAATAGATGAGCCAGAAAGGACTCTGAAGCAAAGAAAATAGATTAAAAACAAAGATAACGACTGAGAGGGTATAGTTTAGATAAGGACATTAGGGATTAATATTGGGACCAGGATTATATAAATGAATTACTTCCAGACCCTTGAGTTCAAGTAGTGTAACATTTTTTATTTTGATCGATACAGTAAGAAGAGATTAAGCCTCCACCTGCCACAGTTGGTGGGAAGTCTGTTATCAGTTTTTTAGTTATCCTCCCGTTCCCTAGATTGTAGTTTCTATCAGGGGCTTTTGCGTATCTCTGCTGCTATTGTGCCTTATGACCACACGATGTCACTGTTGGGGAACCAGAGTCCTAGTTGATGCCTCATCTAATTACCCCCAGGTCTGTCTGTCCAGCTCTGAGGGATAGAGAGGATGCAGGCAACATGGATCTGCAATAGCTTCATTTTATCTCGGAAAATTCAAGACTCCTCTTACAGGTTCCTAAGCCTAGTGCCGAGAATGCGCCAGCTTCCCGCAGCCATCCCTTTCCAGGTTCTGCCATCTCAAAGAGGGTGGTACAAGCAGGTTCAGTTCTCCATCCCCAAGGAAAAATAAAGTCTTGTTTTTCCAAGTCCATGGGAATCTACCTGATTTCCCCCTTTCAACCAACAAACGAAATTAAGAACCTAACTGCATTTCCCATGTAAAATTTCATGGCCCCTAGAAACCCAAAGACTCAGATAATTTGGGGAGGAAAGAGAATGTTACATTCTATTGCTTCCTGATTTGTCTACGGTAGCAAATAATAAAATCAAGTTAAAACGAAATTAGTTCAATTTCTTAATAGCTCATTTTGTTGCAGTATATTCTCCGTTGTCACAGTTATTATTATTAATGTTGGCATAAATTAAAGGGAGTAAAGACACTTCCAACTTATTATCCAGTGTGTGTGACATTCAGGCATCTGCTTTAAGTAAGTGAAGGGGACACTGGTGGAACACTAAAATTCAGAGTTAGATTCTCAGCTCATCAGACTCGCAGTGCAATTTTATTAAGCATTTTACCATGGTGAGGCAGATCTACAACAACTAAACTTAGAACACACTTATTAACTTGAGCGCTAGATTCATTAATTTCCCTTAAAAATCTAACTGCTAAGTGGCTGGAATAGTCTAGCTACGTAGCTTTTTGTCCTGAAACAAAGTCTACAAGAGAAGCCAAAGTAAGATCTTAAAGCATAAGGAAGTAAGAGTAGTGGAATGGCCCCTGTGGGGCTGTTGCAAAGATGAATCAAGAGTTTAGCACAATGCCTGGAGCACAGTTTCTGCTCTACAAATTTCAGAACATAATTCATTTCCCCATAAATTCAACAAATATTTACTCAACTCTGTTGCCTTAGTCAGGGTACAGTGATATTCCTCTTACATGGGTAAAAATATATACATTCTTGATAGGAAATTTCTTCTCTAGTTAATTACTGAAGATCCTTCTGACTTTCCTTTGTTGTGAGGAATTATACCACCTCAGTGTTGAAGAGAACTCAAAAGCCAGCTAGTCCACTAGCATTTCCAACACTAAAGTGTCCTCTACCATGTTTGTCTATCCTTAACTGACCAAGACTTTAAAAAGTCCAGTGACAAGGAACTCACTGTATCTCAGGCAACTCTTGTTTTTGGATAACTTTGACTGATAGAAAACTTTTCCTTATATTGGGAACGAAGTCTGTTTCTATGATTTCTAATATGTGGCCCTCCTTCAGCAACATCTCTAACACAAGAATCACTTATTTCTATAGTGTGTATGTCCTTAGAGTCTAACTCCAGCCAGGCACACAGAATTTACGGGATTTCTCCCGCAATCTCTTTTCAGTCCAGATATTGCTGGTTTATACAGTAATTCCTTGTGATATGTTCCTTCAAGTCTTGAATATCCTTTTCTTGAATTGTTTTAATTTATCTGTATCTGATTTAATTAATTAATTAATTTAGTTTAGTTTAACTTTGTTGCCCTCTGTAGAGTGCCTTGGTGTCATTGCTCATGGCAACCTCAAATCTTGGGCTCAAGCGATCCTCTTGCCTCAGCCTTCTGAGAAGCTGGGACTGTAAGTGCCCTCTGGCAACACTGGCTATTTTTAGAGACAGGGTCTTCCTCTTGCTCAGGCTAGTCTCAAACTCCTGAACTCAGGTGATCCAACAGCCTTAGCTTCTCAGAGTTCTGGGATTATAGGCATGAGCTACTACATCCGGCCTCGTATCTGTTTAATTTAATTTTTTTTTTTTTAAGACAGAGTCTTGCTCTGTCACCCCTGCTCTGTCAGTGCTCTGATTCAATCATAGCTCACTGCAGCTTTGAATTCCTGGGCTAAAGCAATCTTCTTGCCTCAGGCTCCCCAGTAGCTGGGGCTATATAGGTACACTACTTTTAAAAAAGATGTATACATGCATAGCTAATTAAAAAACATTTTTTTTGTAGAGATGGAGTCTTGTTCTGTTGCCCAGGCTGGTCTTGAACTCCTGGGCTCAGGCAATCCTCCTGCTTTGGCCTCCCAAAGTGCTAGGATCACAGGTCTGAGGCACTTCCTATAGGACCATGGTCCTTTATTTGTTTTAACTAGGTAGGTGACAAGGTACTATGGACAAAAGCATGACTTTCATAGTCAGAGATTAGTCAGAGATAGCTGAGCCTGATTTCTAGTGAATGTCCATTCCCTTTTCTGAGGTCTATTAAGAACGTTAAATAAGATTGTTTATTTACTCATTCTTTAATTTTATATTTTGTTCTGGGTGATGGAGATCAAAGATGTATTATACAGACAATGATAATGCCCTTATGGAGCTCACATTACACTGATAATTGTCATAGAGCTACAAATAAGTGCTGTGATAAAAGAAACATAGGTGCTATAAAAACACACAGATAGGTTAACCCCAATAGGGTGGTAGCAATTCAGGGAAGGCCTCCCAAGGAATAATAATCTCTTCAACCTGATTTCCTCTTCTATGTTTTTATCCTGTTGTATTATTTCTTTTTATAAATTTCTACAGTAACTTTTAGAATGATTCAAGGCATAATTTTTTAAAAGTATATTCATTTGAATATCCCATGTATATATTAAATCCAGCATATTCAAAACTATACTCATCTTGGCTCGCCGCCTGTGGCTCAAGTGGCTAAGGTGCCAGCCACATACACCTGAGCTGGCGGGTTCAAATCCAGCCCGGGCCCACCAAACAACAATGATGGCTGCAACCAAAAAATAGCAGGGCATTGTGGCGGGTGCCTGTAGTCCCAGCTACTTGGGAGGCTGAGACAAGAGAATCGCTTGAGCCCAGGAGTAGGAGGTTGCTGTGAGCTATGATGCCAAGGCACTCTACCCAGGGTGACAGCTTGAGGCTCTGTCTCAAAGAAAAAAAGAACAAAAAAACAAAGCACTATACTCATCTTTTCTCTAAAGTCCAGATTATTCTCTGTATTCACTTTATAAAGTGTTACCATCAAAGACTTGACCCTTCACTGGCACCCCCACCCCAAATCCCACATCCAGTGAGTGACCAAGTCCTGTAGATTTTTTTGTTGATAACTCCTGTGACTTTTTCTCTCATTTGGGGCCTCTGAGAAGAAAACACACACACAGTGAAGGGCAGGCCTGAGAAATGGAGAGAAATTGAGTATCAAACTTTTCTCACTGGTAAAACAAAGCCAATGATACTACCTACTTAGAAGGTTTGTAGCGAGTTGTCTGAGTGAATGTGTGTAAAATGCTCAGAACTGTGCCAGGCATGTGAGAGCTTACTGTTGGTTGTTAAGATCACTTGATGCCTAAATTCAATCATGCAGAAAACCAGTTCTTTGGTAGTTACACAGATATTTTCACTTATGTGAACTAAAAAATATGCTTTCTGCTTAACCTTAACTTTAGTTTTTTTAAGTATTTGTTTTTTTCCTCTTGCAACTGAAGAGTCCTGATAGATAGTTGGCATGGAAACAATTTGAAGGCTTACTTATATTTGTATCTCCAGCACCTAGTGCAGTGCCTGACACAGAGTAGGCACTCACTGAATATTTGGAGAATAGGTGTTTGTTTTAGAGAGGTGCTAGGACAACGATGAACAAGAGCTTGACCTCAAGGAGCTCACTCACACTTTAGCTTTATTGTTTGTTCTTCTTTGGAGCCCTGTTGCTTTCTTTCTGGGCTGACATGGTAGGCATAGTGCCTAGGGTCCACCACACTTCTACAGGCTCATGAAAATGTTTAAATTTAATGGATGGTTATAGTGAATCCGAGCACTCTGGGAGGCCAAGGCAGGTGGATTGCTTGAGTTCAGGAGTTCAAGACCAGCTTGAGCAAGAGTGAGACTCCATCTTTACTAAAAATGGAAAAATTAGCCAGGCAATATGGCAGGTGCCTGTAATCCCAGCTACTCAGAAGGCTGAAGCAAGGGAATGACTTGAGCCCAGGAGTTAGCTGTGAACTATGACATCAGGGCATTCTATCCAGGGTGACAGAGTGAGACTCTGTCTTAAAAAAAAAAAAAAATTAATTTTTTTTAAGTCAGAAGAAAAAATAAACCCTTGTCCAAGAAAATGTGTTTATGTATAATGCTAATCCATTATCTTTATACCTACACAATTGTAAAATATACTTTAAAAAAACTGGGAGAGATTTTTATTTCATAGTAAGTCAGCAAGACATTTTTTGTTGTTTAAAAAAAAAAAAATCTCAGGTGGCACCTGTGGCTCAGAGGAGTAGGGTGCAGGCCCAATATGCTGGAGGTGGTGGGTTAAAACCCAATCCTGGCCAAAAACTGTAAAAAAAAAACAAACAAACAAAAAAAACAAAAAATAACTAATTTCCTTACAGAAATAGTTTTTAGTTTTCAATGAACTTGTCCCATTTCAAAATAAAACCAAAATCCAAGATCATATAGATGTTTACAGTGATTACATTTATCTAAGCAATATACATACATGTTCAGTTGTAAGATGTTAACTAAATTTCTGTGATAAATATGCTTTTGTTAATACCAGGAACTATAGAGTTATTGCAGAGTCCTAAGGATAATCTAGTAGTTTTTCTTAAGCCTTAACTTTAAATGCTGTTATTTCTAGCACAGGTAAGCAGGCAGAGTCTTTCATATGCTCAAACACTGGATGGAGTCTTTGGTTGCTACTGTATCAGCTGGCTTGCAAACAAGAGGTCAATCACTTTAAGAATGTTTTAAGTGAACAACTTGCAAACCCCAGGGATGAAAAAACCCTAAAAATGCACAATTGTGAGCATTTACAACCATCACAACCGTGGCTGAAGACTGTTCATGCCGTTCTTCTGAAATGAGTTCTCAAAGCAGTATAGTTCAAAATAAAAAGGTTTTTTTTTTTTTTTTTTTTGGAGACAGAGCCACCACTCTGGATAGAGTGCCCTGGCATCACAGCTCACAGCAACCTCCAACTCCTGGGCTCAAGCGAGTCTCCTGCCTCTGCCTCCTAAGCAGCCGAGACTACAGGCGCCTGCCACAACGCCCGGCCATTTTTTGGTTGCAGCCCTCATTGTTGTTTGGCGGCCCGGGCTGGATTTGAACCCGCCAGCTCAGGTGTACGTGGCTGGTGCCTTAGCCTGGTGAACCACAGGCACCAAGCCCAAAATAAAAAGTTTTAACAAAAAATTGGCATATGCACAATTTCTCCACCAGTTTGTGTGTGTCAACAATTTAGTTAACTTTTCCACTTGAAAAAATTCAATCAAAAACCGGACACCATGTTTCACACTCTCAGTTAATATTCACAATTACAGTGGCTACAACTCAGGATACAGCATCACCAAGGCTGCCCAGAGTCAGTTTATACTGAAATTAAGTTCTTTACACTAAGAGTAAATGGTTGTCCACAACCACTGGCTAGTGTACATATGAACTAAAATTTCCAGATTTGGGGAGAAACAAATGCTGCTCCAATCATCTGCTCTGCTTCTTCTGTTCCTCAATTCATGCTTAGAAACCTGTGGGCATTTAGGCCTGCTGACCCTGCCCACTGGAAGAGGCTGCCTGCTGTGCTGCTTTCTGCTTTAACATTGTCCAATCAAATGTGTAGTCATATTGGTGGTTCAGGGTCTTGAGAAGAATGTGGATTAGCTGCTTCAGATACATGTAATTTGGAGCTTCTTTAAAGCACAGCCCATGACAATTGTTTAAGTACATGGCAAATTCTGCAGGAAACCCATTACTTAAAACTTCAACAGGAGTGGACATCTTCTTTTCACTAATCTTTTCATATTTTTGCTTCTTTAATGCAGTCTTTAGTCCTTGCCATGGCAGGCTGGTTCTCTACCAGCCTGTCTCCATGAAGGATATCACTCATAGTACCTGGAGAATGCATTCTTTAGGCCCCTACCACTGACTTCAAAGAGCAGTATCAATATGAGTGGAGACATTACCAACGCATGTAGTTGTCCATGCTGTTGACCAACAGAGATACAAAGGATTTCATTTACACGTTTATGTCAATAATAAAAACAAGAGTTTAAAAGGACGATAACCTGAATCAGACCACGTATTCCCCTCTGATATGTGGTCTGATTCAGGTTATCTTCCATTTTTTTAATGGAAGATGAAGCCCATGAGGGCAGGAGCACTCAGTGTTTCCTCTGCTGGCCCTTTGTCTTCTCCCTCCATGGAATGCTCATGAATTTTTTTTCTTTCACACTCATCTTCACATGTCTGGTCTCTGAATCTGATTTTAATTTTCTCCTTGGCATAAAACTTATTATTTCTATGTTTTTTGGCTATTATATAGAGTTAGCTTCAAATAATTTTATTAAAAATGTCCAGGGCCCATTTTATGTCCTTCCTTGATCCACAGAACCCTGTCTCAATAAATAAATTAAAATAAAAAAGCTAATAGAGAATTTGAAAACTTTAGTTATAAGGAATTTCTGTCATTTCAGCTTTAATATAAAAATGACTGACTCTTTAATATATGCCATTTTTATATACCCCAGATGCATTTTCTGTAGTAATTTGTGTGATTATGTCAGAGATAAAACATATGGCCATCTTTAAGAATGAAGTTCCCAACACAGCTTATTTCACCAGTAAACGTTTTTCTATTTTAATTAGCAACATCTAATAAGGAAATGTTCAAATTGAGAGCTATTGTGTCTTTTAATTGTATTGTATGCTTTTATTGTAATGTTTTAGGGTTTAAAACAAAAACATTTGGCATAAATGTTATCAAACTTGAAATGGTACACATTAAATTAAGAAACCTCATATAGAAATTTTTGCTAAAGCAAGAATCATAATAGATCCTTTCCCCTCTTTGATTCTGAAGCACCATCTCAAGGTAGAATTTTTAACGGGTTCAAAAGACTCTTTCTACTCTTCTTTCTCGCATTAGAATCTATATATGGGAGAAACTTCTTGCTAATTGTCTGGGTATGTTTCATTTTAAGTATCTTCTTTTTTCCCTTTTGATATGTGGCCTGATTCAGGTTATCAAGATCTTACTCTTGAAAGAGAAGATTCATGGAGAAATCATTCTGAAAAAAAAGTTATGGCTTTAGACTGATTTAACTGATGGTGGCATTTTACTTGCCTTGAATAGAGTCCATCTTACTTCAGTATGCTTGAGAGGCATAGATCATTCTGGAATAGACAAAGCTAACAGTTTTCACAGACAAATCACACATTTAATCTAAAACTGATAAGACTCACAATTTCTCAATTTCTCACACATATAAATCACACATTTATTCTGGTCAAAACATACTCTCAAAAAACAAATTTCACAAAGGCTGAAGCAGGAGTATTCCTTCAGCCTAGGAATTTGAGGTTTCAGTGAGCTATAATCCTGTTACTGCAGTCTAGTCTGGACAACAGGGCAAGATGCCATATCTATTTTTTAAAGTTTCAGAAATAAATTTCTTATATTTATGAATAGAATTTTCATTTCCCAATTAAGTAGTTTGAATTTTCTTTTTTTTTTTTTTTTGAGACACCATCTCACTTTTTCCCCCTGGTAGAGTGCCGTAGCGTCACAGCTCATAGCAACCTCAAACTCTTGGGCTCAAGCAATTCTCTTGCCTCAGCCTCCCAAGTAGTGGGGACCACGGGCACCTACCACAATGCCTGGCTATTTTTTGTTGCAGTTGTTATTGTTGTTTAACTGGCCCAGGCCAGGTTCAAACTCGCCACCCTCGGTGTATATGGCTGGCACCGTAATCACTGTGCTATGGGTGCCGAGCCATATTTTGATTTTTGTTCATCTTTTTTTAGGTAGTTGAGCCTCAGTATAATTATTTTAAAACATTTGCTTAGAAGGCATCTATTCAGGAAAATGTATTTGGAAATGTTGTCACATAATTTCAAGATCAGAACATATCTCCTCTCCTACCTCCTCTCAACTCCTATAAGTCATTTTTTTCCTCCATGAGTGGAAAGATTGAATATACACATTCCAAACAGAATAATTTTCAGAGTTAAATGTATCAATTAACAACCAGCACAGGCACAAGTACTTACAATTTCAACATTTTTGCTTGTTTCTGGTCTTTTTTTTGCCATACCTCTAGAAATGGTCAGTGAATGTGGAGAATACATACATATCTTCAGAATCGTCCCCTCTCACACCACAAACCTAGACTTACCCAATTTTCTTTGTTATGTTCTTCTTTATTGCAGATCCTCTCTATTTTAAAGTTGATATGTGGAGAGACATTTCACACAACGTAGGAATTATTACTTCTTTATTTTGAAAGAATTCGTCTTTAAAATTTGCAGAACATCACAGGGCTTTCAGGCAATTGATGCAACCAAGAATACATAAAGTGATCAGAGGGTAGAGCCAACAGGGAAAGGGAAAAAAAACACTAAATAGTATCCATTCCAGAAAGTCCTTAAAAGACCATGTTACCAACTGCTAACCTCATGTGAGAACAGGGTTTTGGTATGGGGAATTTGGTAATTCCTAGGTGATGGTATAGACTCTATGGAGGCCATAATGAAAACAGTGGCAGGCACACGATACATTTGTAAAGAGGTGAGAAACACTGTGCCCCACTACCAAAGTAGCCTCCTGTCTCTTGGGAGAACAGGTGAATTGCTCATAGCTCATAGTTAAGGGAAAAGGTCCTCTATGTGTCTGTGATAGAATCACTTGTACCTGCCCAAATAAACTTGCCCTGCCCAGGCAGGGTCAGGTTAATGGCCCGCCCAGGAAGGGTCAGACTCATGTTCCTCCTAGAAAATAGGAATGCCACCAATTGCTGCCCTCCCTGACCCTTTAAATCCTCATCCACCATAACCCAGGTGTGGAATTCCTTTTTTGATTTCATCCCACCTCCATCCAGGTGGAAATAAAGACCACATTATTTCTACAGAAAGGGGATTCCATTTTCCTTTGTTTCACACCTTAGGCTAATCTTCCTCCCTTGAGTCCAAAACCTTTCAGTCTGGACAAGGATGTCCACTGTAATTGATGTTATTCAACAATTATTATTATGCAAATTTTAGCCAATGTAATAAAACAAAAAATATATAAGTATGTTAAAAGATATTAATACATTCTTAACTTAGCAAATGTAGAACCATCTGACTTACATGATTCCATTAAATATATATGTTTATATATGTTATATAAAATATAGTATGTATGCAACAGAAAAATACTTGGTAGTCAGATGCAGAAAGATACACTCACGCTTTTAAATTTCTCTACTTTTTCAATTGTTTGTACTTAGGAGTATGTATTAATTTTGGCAATAAGAAAGAGAAAACTCTACTAAAAACCTAACTCATAAGCCCCTAAGACAAAAGTGGTTCTCTATTTCTTTTTAACGTTCAAACATACATAAATACTTCACATACTCATTGTCAAAACAAAACTGTATGTGTATATATATACATACATATATATTTTGGAGACAGAGTCTCACTTTGTCACCCTTGGTAGAGTGCCATGGTGTTACAGCTCACAGCAACCTCAAACTCTTGGGCTTAAGATATTCTCTTGCCTCATTCTCCTAAGTAAGTGGGACTTCAGGTGCCTGCCACAATGCCCAGGCTATTTTTAGAGATGGGGTCTTGCTCTGACTCATGCTGATCTCAAACTCGTGAGCTCAGGCAATCCACCCACCTCAGCCTCCTAGAGTGCTAGGTTTATAGGCATGAGCCACCGAACCAGGCCCAAAAATGTATTTCTTAACCAAACTGTGTGTGTATATATTTTTCACAGCAGAAATATAAACAGAAATTTTCAAGTAAAAGTGCCCATCGACCCATGAATGGATTAATAAATTGTGGTACATGTATACCAGGGAATACTATTCAGCCTTAAAGAAAGATGGAGACTTTACCTCTTTTGTGTTTACATGGATGGAGCTGGAACATATTCTTCTTAGCAAAGTATCTCAAGAATGGAAGAAAAAGTATCCAATGTACTCAACCCTACTATGAAGCTAATCTATAG
>CAUYRH010034440.1:0-44625 GCA_963574655.1 Perodicticus potto
TTGGAGACTGGTGCTGTTTTCCTGCCCAAGGTCAGTACCAATTATATCTGTACAAGGTGAAAAGATTTGAGGAAGGTGTGTTCAATGGGTTGCCAATTGTTGGGAGATGCTATGGACCAAATACGTGTGTCCCCTAAAATTATTTTGTTGTAAACTAATCCTGGATGTGATGGTTTTACAAAGTAGGACCTTTGAGAGTTGGGGCTTTTAGCAGAGTTCTTATGAATGGGATTAGAACCCTTATAAAAGAGCCCTACAAGAGACCTCTCACCCCTTGCCATGCGAGGACGCAGCAAGAAGGCAGCACTTGTGAACCAGCAGGTGGGCCCTCACCAGTAGCCAAATCTACTGGCACCTCGGTCTAGGGCTTCCCAGCCTCCAGAGCTGTAAGCAATACATTTCTGTTATTCATAAGCCACCCACTCTATGGTATGTTTTTATAGCTACCTGAAAGACTACGACAGGAGGACCCTGAAAGAGCAAGAGTAACTTCATTTGTAACAAACCGCCCACTTTCAGTCTATCAAGGCCAAGCAGGGCGCTCACCCCACCCACAAGATAGCAGCCCGAGCCGAAAAATAACTGTCTGATACGAGCCCAACTAATAGGCGTAAAAAGTATCTAAAGTAGCCAATCATACTCGCCACAGCCTGGAAATCCCCTACCCCACTACTAACCACAATAAAACCCCCAGCAACCCAGGGGTCGGGGTCCTCAGCACACTCCAGCTGTGATGGGTAAACTGAGGGCCCAGGCTCGAGCTTGAATAAAGGCTCTTTTGCTTTTGCATCAAGTTTGTCTCCCTGGTGGTCTTTGGGGATTACGGGATCTGGGCACAACAACCCCAAAGATTAAAGACATTATGTTCCTGACCTTTAAGAATAAATGCAAGTGGAGCAACTAAGAGACCAATAGAGGGAAACCCAGGAATAGGAAAGCAGCCTGCCAGGAGCTGAGGGCAGGAGGAGCCTAGGAAGAGAGCAGAAAGAAATCCCCTTGCAGAGCAAATGGGAGAGTGTGACACCAAAGTAAAAGATGCATGAGTGGCTGTTGGGGCTCTCACCTAGCCACACTCCCTGGAAGTCATTCAGGAAGTTCCCACATGATCAGGAGGAGAAGGTCTGGTCTTATCCAGCAAAATGAAATGGCAGCAGGGGCCTCTCCAGCTTTGAAATGTCATTGTTAATAGAGATATGTAGCAAGACATGTGGGATTTATAAAAGGGGCTTCAAATTAGATTAAAGGAAAAGAAGGAAGATGAGGAAACCCTGGTGGTACCATATGCTCTTGAAGTCAAGATCATGGGCTGCCTGGCTGGGCACCGCAGCTCATGTGTGAATCCTAGAATTCTGGGAGGCCAGGGCAGGTGGATTGCCTGAGCTCAGGAGTTTGAGATTAGCCTGAGTAAGAGAAAGACCCTGTCTCTAAAAATAGCCAGGTATTGTGGTAGGCCCCTATAATCCCAGCTACTTGTGAGGCTGAGGCAAGAGGATCACTTGAGCCCAGGAGTTTGAGGTTGCTGTGAGCTGTGATACCAAGGCACTCTACTAAGGGTGACAAAATGAAACTCTTTCTCAAAACAAAACAAAACAAAACAAAACAAAACAAAACAAAACATTATGGGCTGACAAGTCAGGTTGGCCTGATCTCAACTCACAGCTCAACTCACTGCCCCTTACTAGCACCCATGTGACTTCAGCCAAGCTCTTTAACTTCTCTAAGTTCACTTTTCTCATCTGTGATGTGGAAATGATAATAGAACCAACCTTATATACTTGCCTTGATGATGCTGTGAGAGAGTGTTTATGAAACACATAGCACAAGGCCTAGTGTACAGTAAGAATTCATTGAATGTTATTTGTGTTATCATAAATAATAATTTATTATTTTTATTATTATTATAGTAAATAAAGAAAATGGTGAACAAAATTTGAGCCCAGCCTTTGAGTTCTAAAATTTTAGGGAAGAGTCAGGTGATTGTCATAAGAAAGAACATATGCTTTGTAGGTAGCAGGTAAAGATCTGCCATCCAGACACAGGTGGATAGGGCTGGTTTTTAGGGCCGTGTAGGTTTGTAGGCAATGATGGAAGGGGTAGGAGGGACTGTCTTGGAAAAGATAAAAATGGGAGGTTGGCCTGCTGAGCCTGTGGCCTGCAGATCCTGGAAGACCACTGGCCTAATATCAGAGAAGCCTGAACTTGAGAGTTGCTGTAATGCTACAAAGGGTGGAGAACACCAGCTAGACTGTCTGGCTGGGAGCCAGTAAAAGCATCCATCAGGTTGCCTAGGTGGGAACTCAGGCATGGAAAAACAATTTAGGGAGCCAATGAGGAGACCTGGAGAATGCAAGGAGAGCAGGCATAGAACCAACACTGGGTCCAGGACTCAGCCTCTTTCTAACCAGGTGCCCAAGAGTCACTGACTTGGTAATGGAGCAATCTGCGGCCTACATGCTCAAGGCTGCTCAACCATGTTCAAGTCCCCAAAAAAGTGCTACAGATACTCTCTAGCCCTGTCTGCTCTGAGCAATCATGGAGATTACAAGATTAGCTGATGTCGTCAGACAACCAGAGAGAGAAGATTGGCTGATGTTGTCAGACTTTTTTTTTTTAAACCGGAAAAGAAGATGGAATTTAGGGACCACAGACCCATAAGTTTAACAATGTTCCTCCGCAAACTTCTGAAATGGATAATTACCCAGATGGTGCGAAAGCCTTTAGAAACAGAAAATAACCATAGGGGGACAAAATAGTTCAGTGGGAAATAGACATGGTCAGACTCAGGGTAGTATCTTTACTATCAAAAAAGTAACCTCTTCCCCTACCCTACCAAAAAGAAAAAAAAAGAAGAAGATCAAAACAAAGACTCTTGTAAAATAAATAGATCCTGATCTCTTCCTCTTTCTCTAAAACACTTAACAACATACAGAAATACAAATAGCTACTAAATGTTTGACAAAGGTTCAATTCCAAGAGTAGGCGAAGAAAGCAGATTAAAACACTGATATACAACTTTTCACTTATTGAATTAGAAAATATTTAAACATAAGTTTAATTTAAATTAAATTTAGCCTGGAATGGTGGCTCATGTCTGTAATCCCAGCACTCTAGGGGGCTGAGGCAGATGGATTGCCTAAGCTCAGGAGTTCTAGACCAGCCTGAGCAAGAATGAGACCCAGTCTCTACTTAAAATAGAAAAAAACTAGCCGGATGTTGTAGCAGGTGCCTGCATTCCCAACTACTTGGGCAGCTAAGGTAAGAGGATTGCTTGAGCCCAAGAGTTTGAGGTTGCGGTGAGCTCTGATGATGCCACAGCACTCTACCCAGGGCAATAACAGAATGAGGCTCTGTCTCAAAAAAAATTATTTTAATTTGAATTTAATATAAAAACACTTTAAAATTAATTATGCTCAGCACTGGTAAGAACAATGAGATAGATAATTTTATACATTCCTGGTAGGGATATAAATTATAAATGGAATGTTTTTGCTTTTTGAGATAGAGTCTCACTTTGTCACCCTAGGTAGAATGCTATGGCATCAAAGCTCAAAGCAACCTCAAACTCCTGGGGTGAGAGGATGACATAGGAGAAAGCTGAACAAACTATTTCCATATTTAAAATAACAACACTGCAACAACATTGCAACAGAACAATTCTGGAGATAAGGGATAGATTTGCTATTTTGGCAATATATAGAATCTAAGAATGTTTATTCCTTTGACTTTGTTTTTCTCCTATGAAAATATTCTACAGTTTTAAAAACATTCATCAACAATTACAGTGTTTAGTGATTTTTTTTATCATAGTAAATGCTATCTCAGTTGAAAACAACTTAAATATTTAGCAATAGGTAGAAATATTTAGAAAAAAATAGTAATAATAATGATAACTTTATTGCTTGTTCATTTTGTACCAGGTGTTGATTTAAGTTTTACGTGAATTATCCTCTGTATTCCTTGAGAAAATCTTGTAAGCTATTCATTGTAATTATCCTAATTTTGCATGAAAGGAAACTAAGCCACAGCAAAGTTAAGTAACTTGCTCAAGATCACAAACCAACACACAGCACCATGAGGATTACGGCCTATGCAGTCCCATGCCAGAGCTTCCACTATTAACGATCAAACTCTATATATTTAATTCATTTTTATGATGGAATAATATGGACCCATTAGAGATAATGTTTTCAAAGACTTTTTAACAACATAGGGAAATATTTACATTATATGCTTGGAAAACAGCCTATAGAGTATGATCTCAGCTATGTGAAAAATATACAAAGAAAATGCCTAGAAGGAAATACGCCAATTAACAGTAATTGCCGCTGAATGGTCTGGTTATGAGTCATTTATTTTCTTCTTTATACTTTTCTGAATGTTTCTAATGTACTAAAATAGTCATGTTTTTTTTTTTTTTTTTTAAACCAGAGTGGAAAAAAAGTCATGCTCATGCCAAATTACCCTTATTTCCATTTTGACAGGGTATTTTAAAACTTGACGGAGTAACTTATATTTTAGCACATTACGAAATGGAAACAAGAGAGCAAACTTAAGCAGCAAAAATACCTCGGATTATTTATTAATGGAACACTGCTTCCTATATTAAGTAAATAAAAGAGAACCAAAATGAAGGCTTAGGCACTCCTGAGTTTCTACTCTCTTTGCCCCAGTATCTAGCAGAGTGCCTGACTAAGTAGTAATGACTTTTGGCAAATAGTTATAGAATGAGTGACTTTATCTTGATCAATATATTTTTTAATCATTGACAGGACATAGAAGAAATAGTTACTGAATTTGTAGCACCACCTGATACCACATAATAAAGACTTTTGAAATTATCTAAGCCAACTATAGGATGAAATTTAATACTCCTTACAGTTCTTCTGGATAGATAACCCAGTAACAGGATTACAGGATGAAATGGAAGGTCTACTTTAAGATCTTTGAGGATTCTCCATACTTCTCTCCAAAGAGGCTGAATCCCACCAGCAATATAGAAGTGTTACCTTCTCTCCACACCAGTATCTGGTGTATTGGGATTTTGTGATGTGGGCTAATGTTGCTGGGGTTAGGTGATATCTTAAAGTGGTTTTGATTTTCATTTCTCTGATGATTAAAGACAATGAGCATTTTTTGATTTGTTCATAGAAAAATTATTTTACCACAAAAAAATTTGCACCAGAATGTTTAATGTTGCTCAATTCATAATTGCCAAGTCATGGAACCAAATTAAGTGCCCATCAACCCACGAATGGATTGATAAACTGTATATGTATACCATGGAATACTATTCAGCCATTAAAAAAGATGGAGACTTTACATCTTTTACATTTACCTAGATGGGGTTGATATACATTCTGCTTAGTAAAGTATTTCAAGAATAGAAAAAAATAAATATCCAATGTACTCCATATTAAAATGAAACCAATACATAAACAATGACACAGTCATATGAACAGTAAAACACAAATATAGGCTAGTAACGGGGGCAGGGAAAGGCAGAAGGAGGAGGGGGAGGGGAGAGGATGATTGGCAGAAGAGGGGAGGGCATGAGGCGGGATCTCACCTAAAGTGCACATTGTAGGGTGTACAGCATGCCCCCGGGTGGAGGGCTCTCTTACAACTGAAACTTTGCCCTGGAAGTGAGAACAATATAACCTAAAAATTTGTACCCTCATATTAATTTGAAATTAAAAAAAGACTCCTTAAAGTTTCCAAAGTTATCAAGTATGTCTGTACCAGAAGTCTCAAACTATTTTTAATCCACTGAATTGCTTGTTTTGCTTCTAGAAACATCCCAGGGAAATAATTGAGAATGTGTACAAAGATCTAACCCAGTCATGTTCCTCTCGGTACTTGAATTGGTTTTGTAACAGTTGATAATAGGTGGAAGATACTATGAGTGTGCAAAAGAGAATGTTATCCAGGAAAAAGGTGTTATAGAAATGTATTTATTAATGTAGAGATATTTTTATAATAGGTTAAAAAAGGCAGGTTATAAGACAATATAAACAATGTGATTCTAATGCGGTTAAAATATGTAGGTGATAGCTAAAGATAAACACATGGAATACAGAGCAGGAGCTATACATTCAAATGTTAGGGATAGATATTTTTGCCTGGTGTAATCATGGGTAGCTTAGTATATTTGTATTTTTTCATTGTGCGCTGATGAATGTGAATTACTTTTGCAAAAGAAATGTTAAAATAGTTTCCATGCAACTGCAGAATGTGTTTGGGGGGCATTGCTCTTGGTACTTATTTTATAACATTTCATGTAAAAAACAAAAAGAGTCTGGATGTATGATTGCCCCAAGCTCTACATATAGTTAGTAATGAAGCATGGCAGCTAAAGGGATGTTAATTTCTTAATCTTAAGTGACTGTACTAGAAACAAAACCTCTAGATTATGGGCAGCAGCGAGTCCTCTGGGCTCCACGGTGGGCAAAGCACAGTGACAATATTGCATTCAGTTCTTGCATTGTTGTAGGAAAAGAACTGACAAACCCGTGAGTCCAGAGCACAGCGAGCAGGTGGCAGAGACATCTGCCATGAACATAGTTTGCCCAGAAAAGGAGAGTCTACTGGGAGGCATCATCTCTACCAGCCTTCCTGACTTGGTGTCTGTTTTATTTTGCATAATCCTCCCTGAGTATCTGCTACAAGGAAACATTCTGGGATGGCGCCCCATAAAAACAGAGTACACCTGCATGGAGGGTGGAAAATGGTATGAGTTGGAGTTGGAGTTAGACTTGGAAGGAAGAGAAAGGTTGCAATAGAACAACCTAGCTGAGGTGAGAGGGAGAAAGACAAGCACAAGAGGAAAAAGGGGCAGAAATACAAGCCTTGGGGAGCCCCGAGAGCCTTGAAACTCAGATTCTGGCACGGGGGGTGTTGAAGAAGAGAAATGTCTCCAGGAACTAGATGTTGCACTTAGTTACATGAACTGAGCATCACACCCAAGTGGCTCTGGCCTTCATGCAGCTTGAAGTCCGTTTCAGTAGAAAGAGAATAACCAGATGGACTCTGTTGAAAAGTAAATGACATATTGCAAATGTGCATGCTCTTTTTTGCAGAAGAATCATGCTCATGTTGCTCATATTGTATGTATCATTACTTTTTATCATAAACATAGCCTTCCACATTTATGTCTTGATAATTTAGCTTATGAGCCCTTCAGGAGGATTCTGTAATGGACGCAGCCATCTACTGCTTTGTGTCACTCCACAACTATAGCGCAGTGATTAATGCAGCTCATGAATCAGTGCTTGCTCATATTTTTAGGATAAAGAGAAACCTGAAGCATGCTTTCAATATGCTGGGCCTTAGGGCTTTTCAATGTGGGAAAAGGGGTGTCGATCAAAGAACTGAAATTTCAAACGGACATTATGGAAGGGAGACTCATTTACTCCCCACGAGCACTGAAGCCATTGAGGACTGGCCTCAACTTAGCTAAAGCCTCGTAGGAACACCAGCAGCCTCTTGCTGTCCCTGGTGATTTGAAGCTTTATGGTTACAGTTCCCTGCGACCAGGATGAAACCTTAGTCAGACCCACGAGTATATTTGCTATTGATAACCCGAATCCAAACATGTCAGCAAAACCACAATTTCTGTGACATAAGCTTTCAAGAATGTACAGAAAACAATGAAAATTACATGGTTTGCAAAGTTTAATAAAACTGGGCTTATATTTCCATCTTAGTACTTAATAGATATATGATCGAGGCAAGTTAATTAACGTATGTGAACCCCATTTTTCTCACCTGTTACCAAATTTAACGGGGATGGAAATTTTGCCTTAGTTTGTTAAAACATTTTATGAGATGCATTTTATAAATGCCAACCACATGTCAATGACTGTTTTAATGGGGATTCACCCCTCCCCCCCAATTAGAAAGAAATAATTGAAGACAAGCATGGATTTTGGCCCTACAGCCAGCGATTCAGACCATGGTAGTAGGAAAAACTCTATCATATGTTCCAGGAACTAAGGATGCAACCAAAAATGCAGATAACATGTGAAAAACACCTTCTAGTACATATAGTATATGTAATGAAAATTTTTTTAAGTATATAAAAGTATAGACTTTATTTTATCTTAGAAAGAGAGAAGGGAGGGGTGAGAGAAGAAATGAGAGAGCAGAGAGCAGGGAGATGGATGGCAACCCGAAGAAAGAAAGAAAGCTCACCTGTAATGAAGTTTTCAAAAATGCATTTGTAATGTCACTTTTATCATTTTTATTGCATTCAATTCAACAAACATTGACTGCCCGCACCACATACGCATTTTCTAGTAGAACATCAAGGAACTATTGTGTTATGATGTGGGGTCAGAGGCCAATGTTTCAAGTCTCTCATTCTGACATAGAAAAGCATTCTGTCCCCAACTATGCAATTTACCCGACCACTGTTTTTCCCACTGGTACCAAGAAGTTTTATTGGCTTCATGAATTAACAAAAAACCATTCTTTTCATACAGCAGGAGAGCAAATATTTATTCAATGAAAAAAAGGAAGGGAGGGAAGATAGGCAAACCAAGGGGAGAGTTAGTCACACAGATAAACAGAGTCAAAGAGGCACAAGGACAATCAGACAGAGAGACACTCTTCCAGAAAGATGCTATAATTTATCCTCGGGTTCTCTTATTTTTCTGACCATGACAAATCTTACCTACTTCACAGGACTATTAAAATGAGTAGTGAATAGTGTCAATATCAAGTGTTGAAACAGACAAATCATACTAATGTGAGTATATTTGATTTTTAACACATCCAGACAATGGAATATTATTCAGGGCTGAAAAAGAAGAGAGCAAACAGGCCGTGTGAAAAGACACAGAGGAAACTTACAATGCATGTTACTAAGTGAAAAGCACCAGTCTGAAAAGACTACATACTGTGTGATCCAAACTCTCTGACTTTCTAGAAAAGGGAAAACTGTGGAAACTGTAAAAAGATCAGTGGTTCCCAGGGGGTTAGGGCTAGGAAATTGGGGCAGGTGAATAGGGGGTGCATACAGGATTTGGAGGGTGATGAAACTACTCTGTGTGATGCTGGAAGGGTGGGTGAGTGCCATAAGTTTGTCAAAATTCATAGACTTTACAACACCAAGTGTGAACTATGGACTCTGGATGATAGTGATATGTCCATTTAGGTTTGTGGGTTGCTACACATGTCCCACACACTGGTGTGGGATGTTGATAATTAGGGAGGCTTTGCATGTGTGAGGCAAGGAATATATGAGAAATCTCTCTACTTCTGCTTGATTTTGTTTGGAACCTAAAACTGCTCTAAAAAGTGAAGTCTATTATAATAAAAATAAAATAAAATAAAATATTTCTACGATCTGCATATTAAAGTTTATCAATCTTTACAAAAAAAATCTGAAAAAGTAGTCAGGTCCATACTGAGATTTAAGTTGAGCTTCTTAACCAGTTCACATCTCCCACAGTAATAATCACTTAGTGGGAAGCTGAGAGTGACCACACTCATCTCCTCTCCTAGAAGCAGAGGAACATTCACGAGGGTTCTTTTAAGACAAACCCTCTTTACCCTTTGTTTTTTGACAGAGTCTCTGGGACTAGCTGAAGGTGCCACAGAGCTTTTCAAGGAGGCTTCATGCTATAGCACCAGTGGGACCCTATTGGGTAAGTCCCCGTAGTTATACCACTGGGGGACAAACGGGGTTTGGAGAAGGAGCTGGGAGGGGAGCAGCAGAGAAAGAAAATTATTCAGCAAGGTGCTGGGCTTGAGGAGGGCTCAGTCACCCATGAAAACATTCTAAATATTTCAGGAACAAAACCTAAGATCTGACTTCTATATCAATGAGCATGTTGGCCTTCTTCACGACAACAACTTAACTGCCAACAGGGCTCCCCTGGGAACAGAAACAAGCTTTACCTATGACTGGGTCTTCATTTCCATTTAGCCCAACTGCGGGCAGGGCCTGCACGACTGTGTGTGCACAGGGCAGGGAAGTTCACTTTGTCCAGGGCCCTTTTGCTGGAGTGTGAATGCAGGGCCAGCTCCATGATGTAGGATGCCAGCCATCCTTAACTCCAGGCTGGCATTGCTGATAACAGACACCCACAGGGCAAGCACTGGAACTTTCCCCAGTGAGTAAGGGCTAATGGCAATAACTCCTCCTTTGATCCCTTGTGACCAAGGGCCTGAGTTTACAGGTTGCTTGACCTGTACTGAGACCTGAGCTGGCAGTGAGGGCAGTGATGGACAGCACTGCCTCTGTTGTAGGCTGTGAGAAAATTGCTCCTTGGCTGGGGTCTCCATCCCTGAATTTGTAACAGAAAGGGACTAGGCTAATTGATGGCCAACCGCTTGTGGCTCTGATTTCACCTTTAGACTTTCTATCTGTATGTTAGATCCTCCACCCAGCCAGAGTTTCAACATTGGACGTTAACCTCTCAGTTCAGTGATCTAACCAACAACCACAGCTCAGGGTCAAGGAATCCCTGGCAGGAAACCTCCAGTAGGTCACACCTGACCTGTTCTCCCATTCCAGCCAGATGAGCAAGGATGCCATTGCTGCCATCTCAACTGGGACTACAACCCAAAGAGCTTATTCTCTCCCTCCCTTCTGCTCTAAGACTGATAGAATAGCCCAGAGCAAAAGTCTCCCCTACACATAGCTGCCCACCCAGGTGGCACCTACAAAGGCCATCCCATGAACAGGGCCTGGACATCCTCAACAAAGGTCTCATAACCCCGAATGGGGCAGCATCTCAGCCAAATATCACAATAATGGCCAAGCTCCAGGCAAGAGAAGGAGAGAAAACCCAATATCCCAGGGACATAATTCAATCTCAGCAGCTTTAAGCAGACCAAGAAGAACAAGTTGTGTTCTTGCTGCACTCTTGGTACTAACTTCTGACACTGAGCTCTGTGATTTGCCTATCTGTGGGTGGGGGGTAGAAAAACAAATAATCCATTTTTCCATATTGATATTCCATAAGCCAGTTGAGATCTCTAAAGCCTCTAAATCTTGCATTGTTTTCTTTCCAAAGCTTACCCAGAGGTTTCCTGTAATTAGTATTTCCTTTGTTTCTTTTGGAGGTGTGATATTCAACTTTGGAAACCTGGTTTTCAGAGCAACCCCTTTCAGGTTGGCCTTTGCTCATCAGAGAAGTCTAGCCCACCATAGCTGGCTATGTACACAAGACAGAGCGGGATTCATCTTGGGGATTTGAAGTTAAAGAACCTCTGAGGAGGCAATAGACTTCATTTTTATCTTCAAAAGAAAAGCCAACTCTCTTCAGCAAAGGAGGGGAATGAGAACAAGGATCCATGCATAACCCAGATCACTTTCCCTTTGTCATTAGTGAGCCCCTTAAGGACCAATTCCTGTTTGACTTGGAGCCTGTAGTTTTGACAAAGTCCCTGAACATGACCTCTACATTGATTTTAAATCCCTCTTCAGATGAAATGAAATGATAAAACACACAGCATCTTTTAGACACCATCTGCTAGAAACCACCCAACAGATGGGGGCTTAAAATTCTGTTAGCCTGAGGCCTGCCAGTCTTTGTTTAAACTTTAAGAGAACTGCAGGTGTTAAATGCAACCCTTGGATGGAAGCCTTCTTCAGGGTACAGGTGCGGATGGGGACTCTGTGAGAATTACTAGGCAACAGGATCAGGACAGGCCTGTGAGGCTCAAACAAAGCCCAGTTTATGATTCACGTGGACGTCCCAAGATGTGTAAACCCACCCTCTCAAATCCAAATAGCTTAGACTGTGTTTTCTTTCATTGGAAATTTACAAAGAAGGCTCTCAGAGAACATGGGATTTCTATACAACAGCATGAAAAATTTAGGCTTATGATCCACAATACCTAAAACTCACAACATTTCCTATTTTCACGTTAGTTTTGTACATGACCTGGGACCAGCAGAAGCCTAAGAGATTGTCTAATACAAAGCTGCCCCACAGAGAAGGAAACGGAGGCCCCAGAGGAGGAGCTACTTGCTCAAAACTGTGCAGGATGTTGGTGGAAGAAATAAGATCCTGTTTTGGTGCAGTGTCCTTCCTGATATCTCTGCTGTTCTGGGTCCATAGGGATGGCAGAAACATTATGTTGGCAGTGAGTTGGACCATGACAGGGAAGTGTGCCATTCCAGTTATCTGTTGCTCTGTCGCAAAACACCCCAACACTTAGGATTTAAAACAATGACACTATTTATTTTGCTCATAAGTCTGTAGTTTGGGGAGAGCTTGGCAGGGGCAGTCCATCTCTACTTCTCTTAGGGTCATCTGGGGCATTCAAAGGCTGGGGCCTGTAATCATCTGAAGCTCACTCACTCCCATATCTGTCTAGTGGGTGATGCTGGCTCTTGGCTGGGACCTCACCTAAGGCTGTAGCTGGAACACCTGTAAGTAGCCTTTCCCCATGGGTCCAAGGCATCGTCACAACCTGGTACCTGGGCTCTAAGAGGGGACATACTGAGAGAGAGGCATATGGAAGCTGTGTTACCATTTCCACTGAATGACCTCAGAAGTCATTCCACTGCATTCTGTTAGTTAGGTATGAGTCACCCAGGCAGGCCCATATTCAAGGAGAAGGGAGCTAGACTCTATTTGTGGGTGGAGGGGGTGTCCATGAATTTGTGGATATGTTGTAAAGTCACCGCATGAGCCAAAGATGTCTTTTTCTTCTCTATGGGGTAGAAAATGAGGGCTAAGTTTCCAGTTTTAACAATCCCATAGGAAAGTGTGCTTTATTCTGTGCTGGCCATAGATTGGCACTATGTTGAATGTTTTGTATGGGTTATCTCATTCCAGTTTTGATCCTGATGACAACAAAATCCATTCATTTTATAGATGAGGAAACTGAGATTTAGAGATCAGGGTTTTGTTTTGTTGCCTAAGTTCACTCAACTTGAAAGTAGCAGAGGCAGGTCCCATCCTAGGTCTGGACTGAAGGCCTCGTCTCTTCTCATGAACTCTACTTCCTCAGCAGTGGGCAGAAACTGCATCCTTAGAGGTATAACATCCTGAAAAATGCCCAAGTTCTAGAGAACTAGGATATGAGCAAACCCACTGTGCCATATGTAATAGGAAAACCCTCTTTCCCTGTCTCTGGTGAGGTCTACTTCCCATACAGATGAGTAGAAAGCTGAGACTCCATTGGGAGGGAGTAGTCCTGGTGAAACCGTGTCGGCCTCTGTGCTAAAGGAGGGATCAGGGTTCTTTGCCTGGAGGGATCTTTTTCAGGCCCATCTCCATGGAGTGTGTCCCCTTAATCATGTGTTTTTTGTCTGATGCCTGCCATGATGCCTGGCAGGGAATAGATGCTAAATAAATATTTGTTAGATGAACAAATGACGAAAGGAAGGAATGATCCTAGACTGTGAAAACCTTGACAGCAATAGAGCTTCTACTTTTGGGCTCAGGATGCTGGGACCCCAGTTCTACACCCTCAAAGCTCCTCTATGGAAGAATGAGGCAGAATAACAGTGATCATAGCAAAGTACGATCAGACACCCCCCTGCACTGTATGATTGTTATCTCAATTCTCACAAGGACGTTGTGACATATTAGAATTCTTCCCACTTTATAGATGAGGAAACTGAGGCTCAAAGAAGTTATGTAACACACCCTAAGCTAACACTGCTAGAAAGAAGCAAAGCTAAGATTCTCACTGAGATCTGTTGGACGTCCCAGCCTGCCCTTAGCTGTTAGGCAATACCGCCAACTGCCGGTTTCGTTGAAGGTTTGATTACGAAACATTAAAAAGTCACTGGTGATCTATTTTAAACAATTAGTTTTTGTGGAAAAGGGGGATTGCTCACTTCAATCTCTGACAACCCATTATCAACACAAAGCAGTGTTTGGGCCAGGTCCAGGTATGTTGGTGACAGGTACCCAAAGTACAGGACTAGCATTTATGAGACCCTTGAATTGGCTTCAATTGAATTCTTTAAGTAAGAGGGTAACTTGATCTAAATGACTCTCAGCTCTCAGTTTTCTGCCAGGCTTAGGGTTTGATGCAACCCTTGGCACCTGTGCCACCTGCTGCGCCTCCTGTAGTTCTGTGTTGCAATGTGCTTAGGTAACTTGGAAATAGGCTACCGAGAAGCCTGGTACTTTCTGGGCTTCTCCACAACTCTAGGTCTTTAACCCAGTTTAAAAGAAAAAGTTCCAGTAATTTTTCCCAGTTGCTAGCTTCAAAATGTCTATTGTACTCTGAGACTTTTCTATTTTCTATCAGTCCATTGGCTTGAACCATATTTCCAGTGTCTTCTCACTTGACAGAGAAAATTGGAATCTAGCTTGCATTTATTTGCAAGCCCTTCTATTTATGTCTATGCAGAAACATAATGGAATAATGGAGTAAGCTATGTAGATGCTGTGCTGAAAGAAACCATAGTCCCTGAGATAAATCTCATGCTGTTCTACATTTCTCACAGAATTGCAGAGTTGGAAGGTACTTTAGGAAGCAACCAACATCGACAAATGGTTGGTTCTTTGTCCTTTTTCCCACCAGTCCCAAGTAAGTGTGTGTGTGTGTGTGTGTGTGTGTGTGTGTATGGGGGAGAGGGGCTCTCTATTTCGTACATAGGTAGTGCTGAATGACAGCAAGGTCCTCTTCATTTAGATCTTCAACTTGACCTCTCTTAACCTAACCTTTGAGAAACTAGAAGGAAATAGTCCATTTCTTCTCCTCTAATCAATGCTTCATTCACAAAAATATGTTCCATCTAGTCTGAAATTTTACAAACTTATCTTTGGAAACAGGTGCTCTTAAGAAAGATTGTTTTCATAATAAAACCTAAAAACAAATTTCAGAAACCATTATCTATAAATAGTAGATTTCAAACAATAATCGTTGAATAAGTTAATGAGTTTACTTGCACCAAGAGAAACAGAGATTTCCATAGATTCTTTATAGATACTGTTGGGTTACCATTACCATGTTATCTGATGGTAACATCAGATTTGCAGTGATAGGAGGAGAGTCTCTCTTGGACCTCAGAGGGGGATGCTGATGTTTCTATGAGACTGGAAGAAGCATCATCTTATGTTTCCCTTCCCCTCAATGTCCGACACAGAGTCTAGCACAAAGCGAATGCCCAATAGAACAGATACTTCAAAGAATTTCCAGCAATAGAAAGAGCCCTAAAGACCATTCTGTCTATTGATTTTCCTCTGAAATATTATGAAAACAAACTAGTAATAGTGTTCAGAGTTTATCTGGGTCTAACCTTCATGGCAGCGGTTCTCAACCTGTGGTTGCGACCTCTTTGTAACAATGGAAAGTACATCACATTATTAGGAAGGTTGAGAACACTGCTCTAGGGGTTCCTAGAAAACTTTGTATTTAAATGTCCTCCTCAACACTTGTTCATTTGCTATTAATATCTAAAGTTTCTTCGATAGAAGACTGTGGTCTGTCATAGCATACATTGTCAGGCTTCCCTTCTAAAGTGGTAAGACCTAAAAAAAAGACAAATTACCCTCAACTCACACTAAGGTATAAAGGACACTTGGAAAACCTTTCTGGAAAGCTACATAAAACTAACTACAGTAGAACCTCCATAATAGACCACCTCCCTACATCAACCACCTCCTTAAATTGACCTAAGTTTCATGGACTAGACATGCACCATGTGTACATATCAGCACAGTAGGCCCAGTTCCTTATGTTGACCATCTCCATATGTTGATCAATTTGTTTCAGCTTCTTGGGTAGTCAACTTCCAGAGGTTCTACTGTACAAACAAAAATAAATAAATCATGTGAATCTTAAATCTCCACTTCTCTGGGCTAAATGGTGAGTATAAATGGATGAGATTATCTACCTATTTCCTCTGGGAAAACAAAAATCTGTTAGAAGGGCATTCTAGTGGATTTCCTTTCTTCAAGAGAGTACAAGACTCACAACAAAAGTCCACACGGTGTCTCTGCTTTGATCTGACACTCTTCAGGTACAGACCAGCTTTCCAGTGCTTTGCAAAGACATCTATTATCTTGCTAATTATATCCTTAGCAAGCACCAGGATGTCTGAGTCAGGACCCACGGGACATTGGTACCTTGGTCTACCCTAGAATGACACTTTCCACTCAAAGATGTGATGATTAAACTATGAATCAGCAGCCCACACATAGCAGGTGCTCCAAGCTTATGGTCCAAGGCAATGCTTCTCAAATGTTAATGTGTATGTGAATCACCTAGGGATCATTCTGGGAATGCAGATTCTGATTAAGTGTCCGGAGTGGAGTCTGAGATTTTACATTTCTAACAAGCTCCCAGGAGATAAACACACGGTTTGGTCCAAGGACAATACTTTGAAGAGCAGGTCATTCCTAAATTTTAGTGGGTGTAAGAGGCCCCTGGGAAGCATGTTGAACTAGTATAATCCCAGATCACCAACCTCAAGCATTTGTTTGGATCCAGCAAATTTGAAACGGGGACATAGTGCCTGAATATTTAAAGAGTATCCCCCAGTAATTTAGCAGAAGACATTTAAAGGACAACACTTTAAGAGATATTGACATAGAAGATCTTGTTGGAATGTGTCCTCCAGCCTACTACAGGAGTGCAGCACTCACACTTGGTAACCACGCCTTCCGACCACTTGGGAGCGCCACGATAATCTAAGGCATGTGGAAATCACCTGGTGGGGGGTTTGTTAAGGCTCAACATGCTGGGTCCCACCCACAGAGTTTCTGATTTAGGGGATCTGGAGAGGGATGGAAGAATTTGCCTTACAAGGTGATGCTGACCTTGCTAATTTGGAGGCCACACTTTAAGAACTTTAGGCCTAGGTAAAAGGGAATCTTTTTGCATCACCAGAGGAGCTTTTCAGCTTACCCTCATTATGATATGCTTGGAGGGTGGCAGCCCATGTCTTGTAAGTACCTACTAAGAGAAGAAATACTCCAAAGGAAAGGCCCCTTAATCCAGAAGAGATAATAGAGTTAAGTAAATATTCTCAGGGTCCCAGAAGACAAAAGACTTGTGGGATAGACCAAGGAGGCCCAGGGGTCCCAGACAGCAAAGTCCTCAGACCTCAATGCAAGGAAAATCCCAACAGTTGCTATGAGGGAAGGAAGCTGTTACAGGGTTGTGGTGGGACCCAGTCTCCTCAGTCCCCAGAGAAAGGGAGGTCATGGCTTCCTCCAGCACCCATGGCACCTCCAACCTGGTGAGCCAATCATTTGTTAGTCCCCATGAGGGACGCATCAGTTTAACAGAACAGCTTTTCAAATGGAAACTACCCTGTTTGTTGAGATCTTCCCCAGTTTTGCAAGTTAGGGAGAGAGAAATGAGTCCCTTTGTTTAGGGTAGGAACACACTCTACCTGGCTCTGCAGCACTCAGAAGTGGGCTCCCCTTCCACGAAAACACTTCCAGATGCTTGCAAACAAGCCCATGTCAATATCTCAAGGGTAGCTTTAGCCAGAAGGAAAGAGGTCTGCCTGCCAGGAAGGAACAGCCTAGAAGAGTGTTTCAGAGAAGAGGCAGCAGGCAGAGAACAGCCAGCACAACACAACAGCTGAGGGCAGGGACCCCCTCAAGATACACAGTTGCAGGTTGCTTAGCGGTGGGGTGGTTCTGAGAAACGTGTCCTTAGGCGATTTAGTTCTTATGCAAACATCTAGAATGAATTTACACAGACAGAGATGGCACAGCCTACTACACACCTAGGCTATGTATTACATGTTACATGTTACAACACCAGATACTGCAACATAGGGTGCAGTCACAACACAGGATAAAAGATACAACATGGCACACCCGTACAGGGCACTTACTCTGAGTGGAGCTTGCAGGACTGGAAGTTGCCCTGGGTGAGTCAGTGAGTGGAGAGTGAACGTGAAGGCCCAGGATACAACTACATGCTACTACTAACTTGAAAAACACGGTACACTTAGGCTCTACTAAATGTATTAAAAGAAACAAGTAATTGCCCTGTGATATTGTGGCAGCTAAGACACCGTGAGGCAATAGGAAGTTTTCAGCTCCTTTATAATCTTATAGGACGTTGGATGTCTATATGTTTGGTCATTGACTGAAATGCTATTACGTGGTGCATGGCTGTAGTTTTATTCGGGTTGGCCCACTCTTGTGGGCTTGACAGTGGAGAAGGCATTGAGTCGAATGCTCATTGAGTGCAAGCGTCTCAGCTTCTTTCATTCCTGAGTAATGATGGCACAGCCGGCTCTTCTTGCCTCCTGCTGCTCTGAGTTAATGAATAGCACCAGATGACTGGACTCTGAGGCAGCCTAGGATTCTAATTCTCAGGCTCACGCCCCTATGGGGCCCCAATTTACCAAACCCTGAAAAAAGTTCTGAGGCAGTGACCACCTTCCAGGAGGTGACATGTTGCCAGGCAAGACAGAAGCAGAGCAAGTGTCCACTGTATCCTCACGTTCTGGAATTTGGGGGACACTTTCCAGCTCCAATATTCTGTCCTCTTATTCAACAAGCACTAATCTTTGGTGATGAGTACATGTATAAACCCTGGAAATACTATTAATGATAACTGTAAAATAACAATGAAGATCATTATAGCTAACATTTTGGAGACTCAAGTGGCATGGGTATTGTTATCCCATTTTAGAAATAAAGAAATGGAGGTTCAGGAAGCTGAGGTAATGGCCCAAAGCTGTTGTCATCTACCTGGTGACTATCTGTCATCAAAGACCTTACCTGTCCTCTACATAGATGGTCTTCAACTTGCAATAATGCTTTGACTTTATATGCATTCTGTAGAAACCATACTTTGAGTCTTAAAATTTTAGCTTTTATTTTTATTGTAATTATTATAAAATTATTTTTATTATCATAAATAGACTTTGTGTTAGATGGTTTTGCCCATCTATAGGCTATTGTGAAAGTTCTGAGCACTTTTAAGTTAGGTTGGGCTAAGCTATGATGTTTGATAGGGTACCTGTATTCCATTCATATTTGACTTAACACTCTTTTCAGCTGATGATGGATTTATCAAGATATGATCCCAGAGTAAGTCTAGGAGCTTCTGTACCCTGTTGCTGCTCTCTTCATGGACTGACATTGTAGAATAGCCTGAAAGTAGGAAGAAGGAAAAACCATCTTGTCCTCTGAGCCAGTCCTGCCAACACTGCTTTTCCAAGGGGACAAGGGGCTCACCTGAGGCTGAGATATCCAAGACTCAGGATGGGAGTTTTGCTGGAGGGGTGCCTGCACTTGAGCTGGGTATCTGCCAGGGCCTGCAGACATTCCTCCTGTCAAAGGCGCTATATGCCATATACACATCCAGCTGCTATGGGACCTTGAGGCAAGAGAGAGTGGGGCTGCACGTGCCCCAACCCTCATGTTCAGATCCAGCCAGGGTCAAGTGTCTATCTCCTTTGATGAGCCCATTCAGGCTCCTATCTCCTCCCTCTCTATCCTACTGACTGTCTGCAAAGGCACATAGGCCTTTGAAGCTAACACTTTTCTGCCTATGGCAGGAACACACAGAGGGAGGAGAAAACAGGTCGGGAACTTCAGAAAAGTGCAGTAAGATAGAAATCCCTCCAATGTTCCCAGCACTGAAGTATTAAAATAAAATCATTTGACCATTACTTGCCTGGATAGAGAAAGTGAAGTCATTTTAGGAGCTGCTACTAATCTTAAAAAATAACAAGTGTGATTTGATCCATGCAAGGAACCAGAGTACTTGAAGATTTCTCTGCCCGAGGCTCTGTACTTCATGAGGTATCGACAAAGACCCGAGGGTAAGTTACGGGAGGAGGCAGGACCACTGTGAGCTTTTGCAGAAGTGGCAGGAGCCGGCTAAGTTAAGATCAATGATTTCCTTGATTGCCTGGCTTCCCCCTCTCCTAAGCCGGTCTCCGTCTCAATTTCTATTCCTATCGGCCAGAAAACTAAAGATTGTTTACAGAGCTGAAATAACACCTGCTTGGTTTATCTTATTTTAGAAACAATAAAAGCTAGGGAGTTGGAAGGATTAAGGAGGAAAAAAATCAATTGTGTTCTTTCATGTTGGAAACATTAAAAAATAAGTCACTCTGCTACCTGCTCTAAGGCCCAATTTGGTTCTCCATTACCCAGGGCAATTTCCAATTTCATCCTGCAACTTTCCAAGGTTCAAACTCAACTGAACCATAACTAGGTGCCCTTGAAAGACACCAAGAAACTTTTTCTGGTCAGTTTTTGACAATCCCAAGCCATGAATCAGATGCTAAGCATGCTGAAAGAAATGGAAACATTTGCTTTGGCATTGACACCGAAACACACTCAGCAGACTGAGTCTGGCTGAATCTCTTCCAATGTTTTCAATGTGTTTTACATCTTGTTATTTTATAGCATCTTTGTAAGATAACAAGGCAAACCTCCCCCCATTATGCAGATTGTGGGTGTTGAAATAAAATGCTCCCCCAAAGAACAAAAATAAACTGGCCCCCAAATTGACCCAAACCCACAAGGACAAGAAATGGTTGGGCTGGATTGAAATCCAGGTTTTCTTAATGTAGTGCTGGTTCTGCTTGGCCATGCATCTTTGCAGGATGCTGCCAGCTTGAATACAGGAATGATTGGCCTCGTCAGATAAGACAACCAGGTCTTCAAATGTAGGCCATCCCAGGGTGACCATAAGCAAGCTCTGTGTGATGCAAAATACAGCATCCTTCCTTCCCTGGCTGCATCTCCCCACAGAAGATTTAGAGGAGGACAGGGCAGTTTGGAGGCTGGCCCATCACACAATCCCCCGCCTACCCTAGCTGACTTAGGCATCATACCAGCCACTCCCCAATTCAGTTTTTTGAGCTACATTGAGAGAATGCCACATATTCTAAAGCAATGTTCCACACCTATTTGAGAATGAAAGATCTCTCTATAGGCTAAAAATTTTTGCCAGCCCATGCACATTGGTAGTTATACCTTAGCAGCCACTGATACTATTATTTATCAGTAGGAAAAAAATTTTAAACGAGTTTTTAATTTCTCTAACTACCATAGGTTCCAAATCGATTTAACAAAAAGTAGTATAGAAGTGTGCAGGATCAGCCAGGTGCAGTGGCTCACGCCTGTAATCCCAGCATCTGGGAAGCCAAGGCAGGTGGACTGCCTGAACTAACGAGTTCGAGACCAGCCTGAGCAAGAGTGAGACCGCATCTGTAAAAAATAGTCAGGCATTGTGGTGGGTACCTGTAGTCCCAGCTACTTGGGAGGCTGAGGCAAGAGAATCCCTTGAGCCCAAGAATTTGAAGTTGCTGTGAGCTAAGACTCCATAGCTCTCTACCAAGGGTGACTAAGTGAGACTCTGTCTGAAAAAAAAAAAAAAAGTGCAGGATGAATAATCTTTCTGTCTCAGGAGATGCCGGGAGCCAGCATGGGTCTGCAGGTGAGAAACACCTTCTGGAAGACTATAGGCCCAGAACTGGCAAGAAGCATGTATGAGGTAAGACAATTAAGTTCTCAAATTCATCCTAGAAAAAGTGCGACCTACATACCTCACTGCTGAATATCACTGCAGTCACCTTCGAAGTACTCCCCTCGGGAGCTATGCACTGAGGCCAGCATCTAGTCCATCCTTCAAATTTTAGAACTCTTTTTTTTTTTTTGGAATGGCCATTAGAACTGTCATCATATGAGGTCTGATAACTAAGTTTGTGAACTTGTCCTAGAAAAAGGTGCTACATGCCTCATTGCAGAAT
Source organism: Perodicticus potto (assembly GCA_963574655.1). NCBI lineage: Eukaryota > Metazoa > Chordata > Mammalia > Primates > Lorisidae > Perodicticus > Perodicticus potto. The sequence goes on from CAUYRH010034440.1 coordinate 21,659, forward strand.
ATCATTATGGTCACCAGATGGTCTCGGGGAGTCCTTCAAAGGTGACCGCAGTGATATTCGGCAATAAGGTATGCAGGTACCACTTTTTTCAAAGATGAGTTCAAGAACTTAAACAGGTGATTTTGAACTTGGTTGCCTATAATGAAATGCCTGTGAAGTTTTTCCTCCAGTAGCTTCTCTAAGAGCACTAACTTGGAAGGAAGAGACTGGGGGTTGAGGTCAGTGGTGGTCAGTGAGAAGCCCTCTGGCTGTTTTTCCTGATGAAGTGATTTCATTCTAGGAGTTGGTGGCCAACACTGCAGCCTGTGGGCTGTCTGTCTCCCAGCCCGGCTTCCCCAGAGAACCAGGCCTGTGTATGCTGAAACACCTCAGCCCTGCTTGCCTGGGCTTGGGCTCTCTGCCGGTGAGCTGCCCCGTGTGAGGACTATGCTGCATCACAAAATGACTTCGCCAGGATGTTCCAGTGTGTCAAACACTCTCACATCCTTGGGTCCATGCTGAGAAAAATCCCCTGGTTGGTGCTTCGAGAAGGAACTCTTGGGGGAAGAATTCTCCACCAGCCTGTTTTACTGCCTCCCCTACTTCTGCAGACCATCTCAGGATACCAGGATTTCAAAGGGTACGTGATAGAAAAATGGGAACTTCAAGGACCCTGATAGGGAAGGGCTGGGTTTGAGAAGGGAGGAAATGGGTTCCTTGTAAGCACCAGGCCGCCAACTTGCAAGCACCAGGCCACCAAGCATATCTGTCCCTTCTCCTTTAATTCTCTTATTAACTTTATGAGGTGCAGATTGATTTCCACCTTCTGCCTTCCCAGCTGGGCTGTAAGCTCAGAAGGAGGCAAGACCCTATCTGTTTATTCATCACTGTCCCCAGCATGCGGTCAGTCCTCTGGAAGCATGCATTGATGTCTTCATAATTTCACCTCCTGACTCTGACAGCAAACCCCATAGTAACGTGCAGCACATCATTTAGTCATTCATTCCTTCTCCAGGCATGTGCCTGTCACTGTTCTAGGGATGAGGGGCATTCCTGTGGGACAGCAGGCTGTGGCCAAAGGAGAGAGTCAGGGTGGCCAGGGAAGGCCTCTCAAGGGGGTGGTGGGTGGACAGAATCTTGCAGGCATTGAGGGAATGGGAAGGATAGTGGGAAGAAGTGGTTCTAGGCTGAGGATGCTGTGGGTGCAAAGGCTTTAAGGCAGGGTCTAGCAGAGGCCAGGAGACCACTATAGGAAGAGTGACATGTGAAGGGGGAGAGTCACAAGAGGGGAAGGAAAAGGGGCAGCTTGAGTGAGATGATGTAACAGCAGCCGGCCTTTCTAAGCTAATATGACCCACAATGCACGCCTCCAGGTGCCCCAGGAGACATCCCCATCCCCATCTTGCAGTTGACAAAGTTGAGACATAGCAAAGTTACATCCAGCCAGCTATGTAAGTGGCAGGGAGCTGGGATTTGGACCCAGGCAGCCTGATCCAGAGCTCATACTGTCGCTGTACCACCACCCTTTCATGTCTTGGTGGTAAGGTATCCAAATAAAGTATAGGCAAAAATGTTTTCACATAGTAAATGAGAAAATCTCATGAATGTTATATCAATCAGGCTGATAAAAATACCTCCGATTGTATGTGAAGCCCACGCACTGTACCCTATGACCAAATTATTGTACCCAGCTATGATTCAATAAAAAATAAAAATAAAAAAAAAAGAAGAACAGTTTCAAAAAATCTAGCAATAGAGAAAAGTCACTTTGAATCTCAAGTAAGGGATTCACAAAAAGAGTTTCATTATTTTCATTAGTCATCTTCCCACCAAAAGAGTTCCATTATATTCATTAGTAGATGTACATCACAAAAATGTATCCAATTCCATCATATTTTGAATTCCATTGATAATAATTTTGTAGAAATTTTACTTATCTCTTATTAGATAAAGAGACACATAATATTCTCAATTTACCTCTTGGCATCCAAATCCTAAAATACTTCCTATCTGGCCCTTTAGAAAAAAAGTTTGCTAACTTCCACCCTAGATTATATTAAAGTAAGTCATGCAAATATTAAAAAGTGCCCAGAACTCTGCTAACAGCAATATTTGTAAATTTTTCCTTCACTGCTCACAAAACTCTATGGATACTTCCATCACAGATGAGGCAACTGAAATGCAGAGACGTTCAATAACTCGTCCCAGCCCTCACATTAATGAGTGATGGAGCTGGGATTTGATGCCAATTGTTCCAAATTGAGAGCTTGAGCTTATGTTCGTATCTCTCCCCTCTGTGAACCTGAGGTTCCTGCTCCCATCCATGTCCTCCATTGGAACATACTCTGACCCTTATGGTTCCTGGAGGCCTCTGTTCTTCCCCTTATTCCTTTTCTCCTTACTTCTTCTAGACTATACGGCTGCTCATAACATGCTTATCTCATACACCAAAGGGGCCATTCAATCTCAGGTATGAGAAAACGATGAGAGAACACATCTCCTTATGTGTATATTTTTGTTTACTCTAATTGATATGCATAAGAATAATAACAGGATCTCATGGTCAAAATGAAACAACATTCTCAGTCCACATCTTGCTGTTATGCTCCTGATCCACGGAATGTGAACTATGTTGTGCTTTTCCATATCTATTAAACAGTTTCCAACCCTATATTGACATTCAGGCTTTGGTTTGTGTGGTGGGTGATTTTGGCCCATTTTGCTAAGAGCTATCTGGGTAGCTGGTGTGTCTCATATGAGGGTGTGTGCACTAAAGAAGAGGAGTGGGCAGGTGCCCCCTCAGACGCTGAGGGCCCAGGTAGAACAAGGGCAGAGGAAGGTGAACTTGTTCTCTCTCTTCTGGGGTTAGAACACCCGTATTCTCCTGCCCTTTGGACATTAGGACGCCACGTTCTCAGGTCTTCAGACTCTAAGACTTACAGCTCAGTCCTTTTGGTTGTCAGGTCTCCCATGTCAGTCTGCTCCCCTGGTTCTCAGGCCTTTAACTCTAACTCAATTATACCACTAGTATCCCCGCTTCTCACAACAAATCAGGAGACTAGCCTCTGTAATTGCATAAGCTAATTCCCATAATAAATCCCTTTTCATATACCTTTCTCTCTCTTCCCCCTTATATATGCATATAACTCCTATTGGTTCTGACTAATGTGGTAGTGTACATTAATAATTGTTATTAGTGAGGATTCAAATTAAACTGAGCATGATGTGTTCTATTTTCAAAAGTGAGTTCAAATACCTTGTATAGAGCAGAAACCTGTGAAGCCAAGATGTAATAATGCTTTGATACAGGGAAAGAAAGTCACCCCATGAATCCTATGCGGTAATATGAGACAAGTACCACGGTTTTCCTTTTACTCAAGGAATTCCTATGGGATTTAACACAAATTATATTAGGATGTCATCCAAGAATGAAACATCAACATACTTGAACCATCAACAATTTTACAGATGCTAGTGTACTTTGTTACACAAAGAGGGCCAAAATTATAGCTTTCTTGTGTGTTTTTGTATTTCAGAACATCCTAATAAATTTATTTATATAAATAATTTACGTAAAATAACTATAGCTAACTTTATACTGATCATATACTAATCACCATAAAAATAAATGCATAATCTATTTTCCCAATTAATTGATGATATATACAGGGAGGTTAATTACTTTTAGTTAAATACTTGAGTACTTACTATCCACAGGTAGCAAGAGGGAATGAATGGAGAGAGTCACACCTAGGATTAGCTTATGCTCTTAAGCACTAACACATATTATGTCCTCTCCATTTTAAGTCCAAAATACATTAGAAACCAAAAAGTTGGACAGCAAAGGCCTGCTGCATGCATCCCAGTAATAAAAATGGAATGTACTTGAAAGCAGTATGATCAAGAAAGAAAAAACTAATAATAAAAAACAGATATAAGCACTCCAAATTTAGAGCAGTCTGGGGTCACATAAGCAGGCAAATAACTTCAAACATATCAAAGGCCACTAAGAATATTACCATATATCTCCAACACATAGCAATAATGAGATTTTATAAAGAGGGCCATAAATACTCAAGATGCAATTCTGCTTAGCATAAACTGTTTAGGAAGATACTATTTAAGGCGTTTCAGATACATATTAATTGAAATGTCAAATTAAAAGTTATTTAGAAATGTTTTTATAAGAATTTTAGCATTCTAAAAAACTTAGACAACTGTTAATACTTCATTATTTGAACACACTGCTAATTGTTTTTGCAAGAATTATTTTAATTAACTTTCAAAACAACTCTAGGAGAGAGAGGCATTGTTTTAATCTTTATTTCACAGATTTATGTTTATAAATACAGTGAGGCTGAAGGGGGCATTAAGGAATTTCTCCAGGGTTATAGAGCTAACAGTAAGTAGCCTGACTACCTTATGAATCCAGAATTTAATGTAAGTAAATCAAATATCTGGACTGGAAGTTCTCATAGAGAAAGTGACTGTATGTGCCAGAGTCCAAAATGACTCTTCCTGACCCCCTTCATGCTACTTGTGCTCTTGTAGGTTCTCCTCCCCTGCAAGTGCACTGCTAACTAAAATAATCTGCCCAAGGGGAAGGGATAGCATGTCTGTGGTTAAGCTATAAAGGACTGTGACTTCCATCTTGCTGGCAGACTCTCTCCCGCAGGCTCTATTGAAGCAGGCGGCCATGTTGGAGGGCTCCCAAGACAAGGAATGGAAGATCGCCTTTGGCCAACTATCAGAGAGGAATTGCAGCTCTGCTCCTAACAACCCATGAAAAGCTCAGTACTTCCGTCAGTGAGGAGAGTCCGGAAGCAGATCTTTTTCCAATCCAACCTTGAGGTGTTCACAGCCTTAGCTAACATTTTAAGACCCTAAAGCCACAGACCCAACTACCTGGACTTGTGACCCACAGAAACTGTGGGATAATGTGCATGTGTAACAAGTTTGGGGGTTATTTGTCACACAGCAATTAATAATTTAATACAGTGATATTTTCATATTGGAAATTCACATTGTCAAAAGAAGCTGAAGCATTCTTACTCAAAGAAGTAATTCAAACATCTTTTAAAATCATTTCCAATGAGGGCTGACTTTTAAATGATCTCTAGAAAAAGAAGCAAATGAATGAAGTTGTAGTTGGAAGCAAAGAGAGTCAATGAACTGAAACTAATAAATCTTTTATTTTCAAACTTCATCAAGTTCAAGGTTGTAAAGAATCAGGAATCCCAGACAGAAAGCACGAGAACATCTCTGGGAGTTCCAACTCCCTGTTCATGGCATTCTCCTTCCTGAACACCAGAGTGTGATATTTTTGGCACTAAGGCAGCCATAAACAATTATTTTTAAAGAGAGGGAAAAGGAAATTACCTACTCAGAAAATTAATGCAGTAGATTACTTAGAAAGCAATGTTGAGGCAATGAAAAGGAAATGGAGAGAACAGATTGCTTCCCACTTCAGGTCAGCACTGCCTCCTAATCACTCCTCTGTCCACACACACATACCCTGTACTGACCAAGACAATGGACGAAGCGGCCAGGACAGGAAGGAGATTGTCCAGAAGAAAGATGAATGATTATCACAGTTCCTATTCTTTCACGTTCCCATTCATGCAATATTCTTGTGATGGTCTAACACCCACAATCCACTTTGAAACACACATGGCTGCTTTTTATTATGTCTCATTCTCTAGTTGTTAATCCGTTTCAGGGATTCTAAAATAATTCTCATTTGACATTTTGTTAGATAGGAATGAATTGTTTTGTTCCATAAACTCATTGACCCAATCTATGACCTAAAAGATAAGCTCATCCTCATTATTACTGTCATTGCATTTTCTCCACCATTTATTCCCAACAGAGACCTTCTTGCTGGCAAGTCCTCCTAACTTTCTGGCTTACTCCAGGACTCTAGGGGAGAAAAATCTTTGCACTGAAAAACAGTAAGTTCCTGAGTCCAGAATGTCTTGTCCCTGAATTTCATACCATTCTTCTTTGAAATCCAGATAAGTCAACAAAGTTTCTTTCCTAGGTAAAGCCCAATCTAGAAGGCAGCGATAAACCTATGAAAAACTTCAGAAATAAAGCCAAGATACAGTGGACCTGAATACTTTCATCTAGGAAGCTCTCTCAGTGTATTTTGTTTTTGTTTTTCCAAAACACAGATTAATTCAAATGAATTTTGTGGTATACAATAAATATGACTGAAATCAATATATAATCAATGTTTTAAGTGAAATATACATTCACAACTTCACAGGGAAGACCACAGCTAATCTTTTTCTATGATATAAATGACTGCAGAATGAATAGTTCTGGTCTGCGTATGCTTTGCAACTGGATAACTCTGCATAAAACTGTCTAGACCGTTCAAGGACAGCAGCTGATTCCTGGCCCAGGAGGAGACTGAAGGCTTCTCCCAGCTATGCCTCAATTCTGTGTTATGACTTTCTGAAACTTCATTTCCTCATCTAAAATAAGAAAAAAAAAGATTGGGGAAAATAATTACAAAAATAAAATAATCTCAAAGATTATTCTGGCTCTGAAATGGTAAGACTCTATGATGGTCATGGACTTATTTACTGATATCATCTAGTAAAATGTTAAATATCTTGTTTTGTTCATATTCCAAAAGACAAATACAGTGTTCCTTGGGCAACGAAAGCCACTGCTGACATGGGGGCTATCCTTAGACACCATTTCCATGCTCTTCCACATGGGAAATGCTCTTTGTAACACCCAGGCATCACATCCACCAGTGGGTCTTCACTCAGGTATGCAAGGAGTAGTAGGAGGCACTACATCGCACTGAAATAATTTGGGTCCTGTCTCCTCCCCGACTAGAAAGTGAGCTCCTCGTGACCAGAGACCAGCCTGCAATGGAATTTAATCCATGTGAGGGCAGACACTTTGTCATTATCATATTCCCCGTTCTTAGCGCATACTAAGGCCTAAACATTTTCTGAACGGCAGAATGAAGGAATGAAGGTGAAAATGAATGGCCATTAACATCAATGTCATCAGTACCTATCAGAGAGCAACATGTTATAAAATAATTCACACTTCTACAACAGGTACTACTGAGTCCAAAAAGAAAAAATAATTCTGTTTTACAAAGGATAATGTCAACACAATTATTTTGCTAATAAGTGCAAGTAAAATATGTTTCTTCAAATTCAGAAGCTTGTCAACATCACAGATTTCAAATGTGGTCACTGGGAATTCTGGGGAAAAATCACATCTAAGGAAGATGAAAAGTGATTTCATTATCACAGCCCATTTTCAACTTCATGGTTCAATTTTAATAAAAAATGGAAAAGTTATTATGAAATCATTTAATAGGATTGGATTCCATGTTAATTGTGGATTTACAATTTAAATAGTGTGAATTGCATAGAATCCATAATTTTTAATAGGCTTTAAACATGTGACTTGCTAGTAACAGAATGATACTAACAATATCAGCATTCTGACATAAGCTTATTTCCATTTTAAGAGTAGGTAAAGCTTAAGAAATTAACTGTTATTGTATAAACTATAGCTTCACCTTTGAAAACACTTTTGCAAACCCTTGATCAACAGTTCATGATGTGTCTCAGGCAAAGGAAATGGAGAGAACAGATTGCTTCCCACTTCAGGGTCATGTGGGGCTCTCGTTACTGTAACAAGTCCAACAAACTATAATAACCTCTTGGCAGATATATGCATTAGCATATTTTCAAAGTATGCTGTCGCCTGTCTGACTATACACACCTATTTTAAAGATTTAATAAAATTATAACAGCTGTGTGTCCATGCATTTTCTCAACGAATGCTAAAATTATAACTACTCTAATTTATAAATGCACATGATTTATCAGAATTAGTTTTACTAATTTCTTGTCAATGTAGAAAAAAGTCAAGTTAATTAGATAATAAAGATTTTAACAAAAAGTATACCTCCCATCACACTCAACATCACAGAGGCAATCCTTATGAACATTTTGCCATCTAGGTACATCTTATGAAGTCTGTAGTTTTTAACCAAAAATAGGATCACATAGCTCTGTACCTGGCTCTTTAGAATTAACATCCCATGAAAAGTTTTCTATATAAATAGGTAGATGTATTTCTGTAACATGGTAATTGTTGAGAAATGGTCCATTATACAGAAGCACCACAATGTGTTTACCTGACTTTGTTTGATTTTTTTTTTCTGTTTCTTTTTTGATTATTGTTTTAGGGTAATTTGAGGGTAAAAGGAATTAAGTTACAATGTTTGCATTTGTTAGGTAGAGTCCCCCTTAAAATTAAGTGTTAAATAGCTAAAAAGAAAGTCTTCTTATAAGATATAGATAGATAAGAGGACTTTGTTTTTAAATATTTAGCACTTTGGAAAACATTCATGTACATGAGGGTTTTTCAGTATCAATACAACTGACACTTTGGGCTGGATACTTCTTTCTCTTGGGAGGTGTGTCCTGGACACTACAGGAAGTTCAGCAGCATCCTCGGCCTCTCCACTGCACACAGGAGCACCCCTTCCCCCAGCTGTGACAACCAAACATATGCCCAGATATTGCCAAATGTTTCCAGGGGAACAAAATCATTCCCACTTGGGAATCACTCTCAAAGACAAATAAGATAGTGTAGATTCTTTCCACTGAATACTTCCCTGAAGATGGATCAAAGTAACCTATAGAGGGTTTGAATGCATTTGTCCATGGCTGTTCTGGAAGATAAATATGGTCAATTCCCCAAAACAGAACAACAAAGACATTCAGTTATCTTTTTCTTTCTGTTTCATGGTACTATTTTATTATTTTATTTCATCTAAGGGGTACAAGTTGAGTTCCATTAGATGTACATACTGTTTAGTGGTGATGGTGTACCCATCCCGTAAGTAGCATACACTGCATATGATAGGAAATATTTCATCCCTCATCCCCATTTACTCTCTTCTCTCTTGAGTCTCCAATGTCCATTATACCACCCTGTGTCCTTGCATAGCCATGTCCTACTGGGTATCTACCCAGACAAAAAGAAGTCTCTATATCAAAAAGATACTTGCACTCATATGTTTATTGCAGCACAATCCACAATTGCAAAGATATGAACTTAACCTTAGTGCCCATCAACTGATAAGCAGATTATAGGTGAGAACATGTGGCATTTCTTTTTCTATTTCTGAGTCATTTCACTTAAGATAATGTCCTTCAATTCCATCCAATTTGCTGCAAAAGAAATTTAGTTGCTTTCTATTGGTGAGTAGTATTCCACAATGTGTGTGAGTATGTGTGTGTGTGTGTGTGTGTGTATGCAACATTTTGTTAATCCACTGTTGTTTTAATTTGCACTTCTCCAATGGTAATGATGTTAAGCATTTTTTCTAATGTTTCTTGGCTATCTTCATTTGAAAAAATGCCTGTTCCTTTCCTTTGTGTACTTTTTAATGTTTTTTTTCCCCATGCTGAGTTGTTTGAGTTCATTGCAGATTCTGTATACTAGGATTTTATTGAACAGAGAGTTTTGTGACTATTTCCCCTCCTGTCTATAAGTTGTTTATTTACTCTTTTTATTATTTCTTTTGCTGTGCAGAAGCTTTTTAGTTTAACTAAGTTGCATTTGTCTATTTTTGGTTTTATTGAATCTGCTTTGAGAAGGGAGGTCTTAGTCACAGATTCTTTGCCTAGGCCAATTTCCAGAGGAGTTTTTTTCTATATTTTCTTTTATGATTTTTATTGTTTCCATTAAATGCCTACTTCCAAAAAATAGAAAGATCAGAAATTAACAACCTAATATCACACCTCAAGGAACTAGAAAAACAAAACAAAACCAAACCCGAAGTTAGCAGATGTGAAGAAATAACAAAGACCAGGACAGAACTGAATGAAAAAGATGATTATAAAAAGGAGGAAGGAAAAGAAAAGTTGGTTCTTTGAAAAGCTAAACAAGATTGATACGCTGCCTAACCAAGAAAAGAATAGTTCTCTCTTTCTCTCCAGCACTGAGCAGTCCCTGTTTTATTTGAATCTATGACAACTTGAGGATATCTAATTACTATTTAAAAAGTAGAGTTTTTTTTTTTTAAACTATTGGTGGAGATAGACATTTTAAAGTATGGTTTTTCAAACATTTGTACCTATTTCTTCTTTCATGAATGGTGTTTTTTTGTACTTTTCTATTAAAGAATTTTCTATTATTTTGTAAGAGTTCTTTATATATTAAGATATTCCCACTATCTTAGGTTGAAACTACTTTTTTTCCGTTTTCTTACTTACCTTTAATTTCATTTGCTTTTAATCTAAAAGTATCATAATATTTTATCTTGCCACAGTTGCTTTGATAAATTCTGCCTTTGGTATGTTTATAAACTCCCTCTTAAAGATGATATAAATATTAAATGTCTTCTTACAGAATTTTTCTCTTTTTTATGATTAAAAAAATTTAAATATCTTAAGCACTCGATATTTATTCATTTTTGGAGTAAGGTGTGAGGTGATTTTTAAAATATTTTGATGCCAAAGAGAGGGAACCTGATATTTGGATAAAGATACTTAGTGGTCACTAAGTTTGACTCTCTACCAGCTTTACCTTGTTATCTAATTCCTTGATTATACCAGCTATTTTTCTCGTCATAATCGTAATTTGACCATGACATACATGCCAAGCCAAACAGAATGCAATAGGAGAACACAGGAATAAAAGGAAACCAGTCTGACTTATCTGTTAACTTGAAAATAGGAATCAACTAGCTGTGGGGAGAAAAATGAGTGTGTCACATAAATAGGTTGACTGAGATTGCATGATGGTGGCATGAATCGGGCCTCATTCCTGCTTAGCTCCATACTTTGGCCCTCTGAGATTCCTCGAGTACCTTAAGTGCACAAAAGTGTTTCTACATCTGTAATCTACTTACATTCTAAAAAGAACCCTAATGGAAATTCTAGCCATTCTTAGTTTATAAACGAGGGCATTTTGTTCAGTAGCTCACAGCTGTCCTGTAGCTACTGGTGACTGAGCTGGAAGGCAGAGGAAATGATAGATTCTTTTGTAAATTACCTTTATTTCTATCACAAACATATGGTCAGAAAGAATTTTATTTATTTATTTATTTGTTTATTTTTGAGAAAATAAGTCTCTATAGGGCTTCGTCAGGAACATAATGCAGCTTTCTATTTGTCATGGGGAATCGATATCTTCCGGACCCTATGACCCTCCTTGGGATTAGTATCTGAAGTCCCAGAGTCCTCTAGGAGTATAACAAGAATTCAAAACATTTTTCAAAAATGTAAAGGAATGTAAGTGCCCAGGTCTCAGAGTCTGTACAGCTTTACTCAATTTCCTCCTAATGGCCTCTTTGAACTAAGGCAAAGGCTTCTCTGGTTTTGAGTTATTTTAACATCACTTCAACAACTTTTCTTAACCACAAAGCTTGCCTTTAGAGAAAAACACACACTTTTCTAGGAAAGGATTTTGAAGTGGGAGTAAGACACAGAATTTAAAATGACAAGGCAGCTATTGTTCATTTATCCCTGATTCCTAAATCCACACACTGATTTACTTTCCGAGGCTCACAGAAACTCTGTTGAATCTATTCTCTGTAGGCACCGATGCTGAAGAAAGGAGAATTCCCTACCTCCGACCCTCTCCCCCAGCAAAAAAAAATGTCTAGGAAACCTTCATAGTTCCTCTTCCACTAAAACTATTGGCCCTAACTTTTACAGATAATAAAAAAAATAGGCTAGGATTTTTTTCTTAAAATTCAGTAAATCCCAGGAGGGATGTGGGTGGGGGTCTCAGTGTGTGACACACCTTTTGGGGGCAAGGCACAAGTGTAAGAGGGACTTTACCTAACAAGTGCAATCAGCGTAACCTGGTTTCTTGTACCCTCAATGAATCTCCAACAATAAAAAAATTAAATAAAAAAAAATTGGGTAAATCCCTATTTCAAAAATTTCCCCCTTTCTTTATTATTTGCATGTAAAGCATTAAGCAATGCTCAAGGACAGCCCGGGTTCATTAAAACATCTGCGAATAAGGGAAAAGCAGACTCGAAACTCATCTTGTAATGACTTCAATTACACGGTTTACTAGTGGCTGTTGGCAAGTTATTAAAAAAAGACCCTTTCATACTCATGGATACCCTTACGTTCCGTGTGGACTGGACTTGCAAAGATTTTCATTTCCCTCGTTAAAAATAGCACACCTAGTAAAACTACTCATATGGCTTTAAATGATCTGCATCCAGTGCTGATAACCTGAAAATGGTTCATATAGTTACAGACCTAGTGACATCAAGCCTACATTGTGTGGGTTTCAAGTCCCCATAGGACCCAACACTCTAACTCACATCTACCTTTTTCTTAGGGAGACGGTGGGCCGAGAGTAATTTGGCTCAACTGGGCATGAGAAGTACTAACAGGATGCCCTTTTAATTATTTTTAACCCTTTGCTATTGACATTTTTGCCATCTGGAAGCATTACTGTTGTTTAGAACAGATGTTTCCAAATGGGTAGCAGTAGATTAGAAAAATGAAAAAGGAGAGAGTGAATGGCTTGCAGCTAACACTGAAATGCTTACAAGGATGAGGAAAATAAGATTTTAAAAGCATGGATCTGCTTTTATGAAACTAACCAAAATATTCTCATTTACATGTGGGCAGAAAGAAATATGGCCAACAAAAACTTTTTGTTAGAGATACCTTCTTTTGTTAATTCTTAATATAAAGAATTGTTAAATATTATGTATAAAGTTTGCATTTTTAGAGTGAAATACCTTTGTGTAAAAATACCATCTAGAGGTATTAGTGGTGGGGAGGAACACTGAGCGAATGGTGGGAAAATCCTATGTGATTTCAGAAACATGTAAATAGGAGACTGGATTGAATTACTCTAGTGCTAATCCTGGAACTCCGAAAATTCTTCTTATACTTAGAAACACCAATTTACTTGTTACCAGACATCTTTTCACAAAGTAGATGTTTTTAATGCAACTAGTCAGTAGGGAAAGCTCCCTTCTCTCTCTCTCTTCCCTTCCTCCTCAATGCAGAATCTGAATGCAGTGGACACAACTGTACAAGCTCTTTTCCACGCCAGGTACTACTATACAATAGGGTTCTTCTGTGCTGGGCTGAGTTTATTTTATAGTACTCTGATTGACTGGTAAGATACATTTGGTCTATTCCCATAAGCTAAGAATTCATACTGGCCAGTGATTTTTATCAGTTATTTCCAGAAGAAAAGGAAAACACATGCCTCAATGGATGGAGAAAGGAAGATAAGGGGCCAAGGTTTTTTCTTTTGGATGTACTTTTGAAAATTTTCTTTGGTTGAATTACAGTCTGAGGCTTGCTAGGTCTGGAAAGTACAGCTGTTTGCTGAGAGCTTTATGCTTGTAGTTGTGCAAAAATTGCCTTTCTGTGAGGGAGATGCGACAATACAATTTTTATTTGGAGAGAAAGAAAGAATATCACGCACACGGCTCGGCATCTGTGGCTCAACGGGCTAAGGCGCCAGCCACGTACACCTGAGCTGGCGGGTTTGAATCCAGCCTGGGCCTGCCAAACAACAATGATGGCTGCAACCAAAAAATGGCCGGGCGTTGTGGCGGGTGCCTGTAGTCCCAGCTACTTGGGAGGCGGAGGCAGGAGACTCGCTTGAGCCCAGGAATTGGAGGTTGCTGTGAGCTGTGATGCTACAGCACTCTATCTAGGGTGATAGCCTGAGGCTCTGTCTCAAAAAAAAAAAAAAAGAAAGAAAGAAAGAAAAAGAAAAGTTTGCTGGGCAGTGCCTGTGGCCCAGTGAGTAGGACACCGGCCCCATATACCAAGGCTGGTGGGTTCAAACTTGGCCCAGCCACACTGCAAAAAAATAGCCGGGCGTTGTGCCGGGTGCTGGTAGTTCCAGCTATTCGGGAGGCAGAGGCAAGAGAATTGCCTAAGCCCAAGAGCTGGAGGTTGCTTTGAGCTGTGACACCACGGCACTCTACCAAGGGCAATAAAGTGAGACTCTGTCGGGGGGGGGGGGCGGGGAAGGTCTGCTGTGCTCCAAACCAAGGCCATTAAATTCTTCTTTCTTTTTGCAGTTTTTGGCCGAGGCTGTGTTTGAACCTGCCACCTCCGTCACATGAGGCTGGCGCTCTACTCCTTTGAGCCACAGGCGCCACCCTCTTTCTTTTTTATTTATTTATTTATTTTATTTTATTTTATTTTATTTTATTTTATTTTATTTTTGAGCTAGTCAAGTGAAGCTTTGGGAGCAGAGAAGGAACAAGGAAATGTGTAACTCTTGTGACCAATTAGTTATAAACACCACAGCATTGGGACCAGCCCAAGGCGATAAATCATTAAATCTTATCCCCTATTCCCTGCTCCCAGGTATAGTCCCACCATTTCTACCCTATCCTGCATCATTACTTTTTCCCTGTCCTACTAAATCACTCCCATCGACCTACCAAAAAGATGTTATTTCCCCCATTTTTTTTTTTTTTGAGACAGTCTCACTATGTCACCCTTGGTACAGTGCCATGGCATCACAGTTCACAGCAACCTCTAACTCCTGAGCTTAAGTGATTCTCTTGCCTCAGCCTCCCGAGTAGCTGGGACCACAGGCGCCAACCACAATGCATGGCTATTTTTTGTTACAGTTTGGCCGGGGCTGGGTTTGAACCCGCCACCCTTGGTATATGGGGTCAGCGCCCTACTCACTGACACAGGCATCACCCCATTTCTCCAATTTTCAAAACAAAAACAAATCTTCCTTCGTTTCCCCCTACACCACCAGTGAATGCTCTCCTTGGCTGTGAATATCCCCAAGGAATTATCAGTAGTTGAAGTCCACAATTCTCCGAATCGCTAGTACGCCATCTCCCATCACTCCTGGAAATTACCAATGACCCCTGCCTCCCTCCACCCAGCAGCGTTCTTGGTCTCACCTTACCTGATCGATGGGCAGGCAGCGTGTGACACAGGGGATCACTCTGTCTGCCCCAGAGCATTTCACTGGCTTGGTTTCTGAGACACCACGCCCCCTGGATGTCTCTCCTACCTACTGGTTGCTTCCCTGCAGTCCTGGGTCCTCTTTCGCTCTTATCACTGGAAGGCCCTTCCACTAGTCTCATTCTGTCCTCCGCAGCTTTAACGCCCACCCCCTGACCCCATGACTCCCAAAGACAGATCCCCAGTCCAGACCTCTCCGAGAGCCCTGCGTCATCATCCACCTGCTACCTGGCGTCACCAGGTGGGCATCTAACAGCTCAAAATCAACAGCCCAAGGAATGTTGGATTATCCATACTTCCTGTCCAGGATTATCCATACTTCCTCCCTGCTCTCCCACCCCCACACTTCATTCCCTCCCCCTCTAAAGGATCCCTAACCTGGAAAGAACTTATTTTAATGCCTCTATGTGTTTTTTTAGATTTCCTTTTCTAGGTGACTTCCAGGCACACATCACAGATCACAATGCAGATTTTCCACGTGAACACCTTAGATGATTTTTTTTTTTTTTTTTTTTTTTTGAGACAAGAGCCTCAAGCTGTCACCCTGGGTAGAGTGGCATGGAATCACAGCTCCCAGCAACCTCAACTCCTGGGCTTAAACTATTCTCTTGCCTCAGTCTCCCAAGTACTGGGACTACAGGTCCCTGCCACAATGCCCAGCTATTTTTTGGTTGTAGTTGTCATTGTTGTTTGGCAGGCCCGGGCTGGATTCGAATCCTCCAGCTCTGGTGTATGCGGCTAGTGCCTTAGCCGCTTGAGCTACAGGCGCCAAGCCACCTTGGATGATTTTTAATCAATAAAAACTGGGAGGGGCGGCACCTGTGGCTCAGCAAGTAGGGCGCCGGCCCCATATACCGAGGGTGGCGGGTTCAAACCCGGCCCCGGCCGGACTTCATCAAAAAAATTAGCCGGGCACTGTGGCGGGTGCCTGGGAGGCTGAGGCAAGAGAATCACTTAAGCTCAGGAGTTGGAGGTTACTGTGAGCTGTGACTCCACAGCACTCTACCGAGGGCAATAGAGTGAGACTCTGTCTCTACAAAAAAAAAATTAAAAAAAAAAAAAAACTGGGAGGATGGGTGGCACCTGTGGCTCAGAGGAGGAGGGCGGGGGAAGTTGCGGGTTCAAACCCAGCCCCAGCCAAAAACTGCAAAAAAAATAAAGTAAAATAATTAAAAAGAAAAAAACTGGGAAGCTAGGCACAGTGGCTCACACCTGTAATCCTAGCACTCTGGGAGGCCAAGGTGAGTGGAGAGTGGATTGCCTGAGCTCACAAGTTTGAGACCAGCCTGAACCAGAGCGAGATCCTGTCTCTAAAAAAAAAACAGACGGGCATTGTGGCGGGCACCTGTAGTCCTGAAGTCCCAGCTACTTGGGAGGCTGAGGCAAGAGAATCGCTTAAGCCCAAGAACTTGAGCTTGCTGTGAGCTGTGACGCCACAGCACTCTGCTGAGCGCAACAAAATGAGACTTTGTCTCAAAATAAATAGTTAATTAAATTAAATAAATAAAAACTGGGGATTTCTCTTTACCTGTCTATCTGCTTAAATTGCCGAAATCTCATAGTTCTCTGTGCCCAATGTTTACTTTGGAGCTGAGGGTGGTATGGGGGAGCTCTGTGGGCTGGGAAGGCCCAAGCACTGTAGGCAACTGCATCTGGTCTGGGAAGCCAGGGGCAGAAGCAGCCTTTGCCCTCAGGACTGTCCCCTTGACCTCAGGCCCTGCAGGGATGTGCAGAGGTGGGGCTCCTGGGATGGGCCGAAGTCCTTGACACTCAGCATTTAGGGGAAGCCAGCGTGGGAGTTTTTGCAAATTCAAGTAAGAAGAGGGAGGTCCTGGGAGCTTGCAGCCCAGGCTAGAAGCCCCCAGGGTTCCTGGCAATGTCCAGACTCAAATAGCAGGATGAGTGTGACTTGCCTGAGTGGGGGTTTGTAGGGTAGGGGGCTTGGGGCTGGACATCTGTGACTTGATGTGAAAATCCTATCAAACAACCAAATGTTTAAATGGTTTACTAGGATTGTTTCTGGATTGAAAGTTCCTAACTTTTTTTTTCTTTTTGAGACAGAGTCTTGTTCTGTCATACTTCAGCTGGACTGCAGTGGTTATCATCATAGCTCACAGCAACCTCAAACTCCAGGGCTGAAGAGATCCTCCTGCCTCAGCCTCCTCAGCAGCTGGGGCAACAGGCACGTGCCACCTTGCCCTGGCTAATTTTTCTATTTTTAGTAGACACAGGGTCTTGCTCTTGTTCAGGCTCATCTCAAACGCTTGACCTCAAGCAAGCCTCCCACCTTGGCCTCCCAGAATTGTAGCACCCAGTCTCTAATTATGCTTTTTAAAATACACTAAAAATAAAAGTTGGAGCTGAATATGCCTCCCTACTTCCCATACCTCACAAATCAACATTCTAGTCCAGAACCGAAATCCAGCTTTCTCTCACCTCCAGCCAGACAACCCTCCTTTCTTAGAGGCCCAGACCCTTACAGTCATCCTGTCAAACTCTACCTAGAATCCATCAGGGAATTCTCTGGGCTATCTGTTAGCCACTAATCCAGCTGGCCATTGCCCACCTGACCGCACCTGGATGACTGGGGCAACCTCCTGTCTCTACCTCACTTGACACTCTCCTCTCCACCAGCAGCCAGAATGAGCCTTTTTATTTTTTTTGAGACAGAGTCTCACTCTGTCACCCTGGGTAGAGTGCTGTGGCATCACAGCTCACAGCAACCTCAAACTCTTGGGCTTAAGTGATCCTCTTGTCTCAGAGGACTATAGGCCACCACCACAATTCCCAGATATTTTTAGAGATGGGGTCTTGCTCTTGCTCAGGCTGTTTTCCAACTCCTGAGCTCAAGTGATACACCTGCCTTGGCCTCCTAGAGTACTAGGATTACAGGTGTGAGCTACCACACTTGGCCTTTTTTTTTCACTGGAGACAGAGTCTTGCTCAGTCACACCGGGTAGAGTGCCTTCGCATCATGAATCACAGCAATGGCAAACTCTTGATCTCAGGCAATCCTCCCGCCGTGGTCTCTCACGGTGCTGAGATTACAGGTGTGAACCCCTGCGCCCAACCTAGAATGAGCCTTTTTTTTTTTTTTTTTTTTGAGACAGAGCTTCAAGTTGTTGCCCCGGGTAGAGTGTCATTGCATGACAGCTCACAACAACCTCCAGCTCCTGGGCTCAAGCGATTCTCCTGCCTCCGCCTCCCAAGAAGCTGGGATTACAGGTGCCTGCCACAATGCCCAGCTATATTTTGCTTGCAGCCGTCATTGTTGCTTGGCGGACCCGGGCTGGATTTGAACCTACCAGCTCAGGTGTATATGGCTGGCACCTTAGCCGCTTGAGCCACAGGCACCAAGCCGAGAATAAGCCTTTTGAATGGAAGTCAGAGCCAAAGCCTCCACTAACTGCCCATTTCACTCAGAACAAAAGCCCGATCCCTTGGGTGGCCTGTGAGAGTGGCCTGTGAGGTTCTACTTGACCTGGCCAGCTGCCTTGCTGTCCCCTACCTCTCTGACATTATCGCCTGTCACCCTTGCTCCCCACTCACTCAATATGACACACTGGCCCCCCTGCTGCTCTGAAACCAAACAGGCCCGCCCCAGTGGCTATTCCCTCTATCTCAGTGGTTCTCAACCTTCCTAATGCTGCGACCCTCTAATACAGTTCCTCATGTTGTGGTGATCCCCAACCATAAAATTACTTCTGTTGCTACTTAAAACTGTAATTTTGCTGCTGTTATGAATCGTAATATATATATCTGATATGTAGGACGGTCTTAGCTGACCTCTGTGAAAGGGTCATTTGACCCCCAAAGGGGTCGCGACCCGCAGGTTGAGAAACGCTGCTCTACCTGGAATGCAGTTCCCTACATGTCTATGTGGCTTATCTCTTCATCACGTTCCAATCTGCTGAAACGTCACCTCTCGGTGTGACCTACCTCGCCTTCCTTCTCCCTCTGACATTGCTCTATCAACTCCTAATGTGTTACAAAACATACTTACTTATTAGGGGGTTTAATAGAATGTTACCTTTACAAAGTAATATATTTTTTGTCCACTTTGATTATTTTGGTCCAAATGCTTGGAACTACAAAGCTGTCAATATTTGCTGAATGAATTAAATGTCTCCTTGCTAAGCGACCTCACCTTCCTGTTTTTACTTCATTTTTCAGTCACTCGAGAGTTCTGTGTTAGCTCCATTTCACCTATAAGGAGAGCAACCATCAAAAAGTCTAAGTAACTTGTACAAATTACCACGTATCAAATTAAAAAGAGAAACTGGGACCTAGGTCTTCTTTCGAACTCCCTAACCTGTGCTGTTTCCAGTTTTCTATGGTTGCCTCCCACGTCCGTGTTTGTGAAAGTTGAAGGCAGGTCATGTTCATATATACCACATTGGTGCCTGTGAGTAAAGTGATTTCTATAAAGCAAAGCAGAATTCCCCAAAATAACAGCAAAGGAAAAGCTAGGAGTGGGCTGTCATGCATAATTGCATTTCTTCCTAAATAATTCACACATTTAGATAGCATAAATGTAAAATTATTTAAATGGGTAGAAATCTTTTTAAACTATATAAAAAAGTAAATATGGGTATGTGTGTGTGTATATAAACAAATTACTCTTTGTCATATTTCAAGATTTCCTTGGCTTGGTGCCTGTGGCTCAACGGGCTAAGGTGCCTGCCACGTATACCAGAGCTGGCTGGTTCGAATCCAGCCCGGCCCACCAAACAACAATGACGGCTGCAACCAAAAAATGGCCGGGCATTGTAGCGGGTGCCTGTAGTCCCAGCTACTTGGGAGGCGGAGGTGAGAGATTCGCTTGAGCCCAGGAATTGGAGGTTGCTGTGAGCTGTGATGCCACTGCACTCTATCCAGGGTGACAGCTTGAGGCTCTGTCTCAAAAATAAATAAATAAATAAAGATTTCCTTGATAGAGTTATAGTTGAAGAGAATCAACAGGAACTTGAGAAGGCCTAACTGGAGGTCTGGGACAAGGGAAAATGATGGCAAATATAAAAAAGAGTAAAAGAAGATGAAAAAATAGAGGAAAAATATTACCTACATAATTTGGACAGATAACAATCCCTAGACCACTAGCGGCTGATAATTTCAGGGAATTTTTCTTTGTTTTCTAAAGACTATTTAGCATATGTTGCTGCTCTTGCCTTCAGGAGAACCAGACGCTATAGTCCAAATAGAGATTATCTTTACCTAGAAGAGAAAACCAACACAAAACCAGGAGAAAAGCTACTACCCCCTGATTCCTAAACTCAACCCTAAACTCAAGCTCCTCCCATTTCAGCAGCTAGAAAGCTCTCAGGTTTGCCTCAGGAGCTTGGAGGAGGGTTCCCTTGGGAAGCTGGTAAACTGAAAACCAAGCCGTGTCCAGGGGCGAACTCATTATTCCAATAGGAAGGTATGGCTGATTTACTGGACGAGGGGATGATGACAGTTTTCTATGTCACCCTTAATCCCCATTTGAAATCAATAGAGGGCGGGGCCGGAGGCCTATGCCTGTAATCCTAGCACTCTAGGAGGCCGAGGCGGGTGGATTGCTTGAGCTCAAGAGTTCAAGACCAGCCTGAGCAACAGCCAGACCCCACCTCTAAAAATAGCTAGGCATTGTGGCCGGTGCCTGTAGTCTCAGCTACTCCGGAGGCTGTGTCAAGAGAATCACTTGACCCCAAGAGTTTGAAGTTGCTATGAGCTGAGATGCCACAGCACTCGATTAAGGGTGACAAGTGAGACTGTCTCAAAAAAATGAAAAAAAATAAAAAGAAAAGCTGCAAAATCTCTACTACTTAATAATTAAACATAAGAAGCATTACTGGTGTAGCAATATTGGCATTATGCATTTTTTAATCACTTGCTGTAGGTAACTAAGCAAGCGCTGTCATTGCACCAACAATGCAGTGTACTGGGGTTAGCCAGGGTGCCCCACTAGGCCCTCCAGGGGTCTGTCCTCCTCGTTCCTCCCAAGCTTCCGTGTTACAAGTAGAAGCAGCCATCTAACCCAATGCAATGAGAGGGTGTAAAGTCAGGGTCAGTTAGCCTGATCTGCCCCACATACCTAAGACAGTTGCATTTGAAGGGATTCTTAAAATAGTTAAATGCAAAAATTTTGGAAAAGAATTTCAGTGGGGCCCTGGTTGCTTCTCCAGTGTCCCCACCTAAGGGAATGAGTCTTCGCTATCACTGACAATGCCTAACTGAAAACTACTGGAGCACCACCTCCCCCATCCTAGTTTCTGTTACCCGCACCTAACGCTCATCCAAAAATATTAAATGGAATGGAAAATCCCGGAAATACCAATGCAAAGGGCTAAATATAATCCAGGTAAGCCTGGAGTAGAACAAAGCTGAGGAACTGAAATTACCAGATATCAACATGTATCATGAAGCTCCAGCAGTTCAATCAGTGTGGTGCTGGTAGGATGAAAGGCACATAGACCAATGAAATAGAATAGAGCTCAGAAGCACCTACGTGAGCAACTGATTTATAATGAAAGGGATACTGTTGCGTGGTGGGGAAAATACAATCCTTTCAAAAAATAGTGCTAAGTCAACTGGATATTTATATGGAAGAAATAATAACAATCTTAACCCCCAGCTTACATGGTACATAAAAATCAGATGGACTGGGGGCCAGGTGCAGTGGCTCACCCCTGTAATCCCAATACTCTGAGAGGCTGAGGCAGGTGGATTGCCTGAGCTCACAGGTTCGAGACCAGCTTGAGCCAGAGTGAGACCTCGTGTTCTAAAGAATAGCCAGGCATTGTGGTGGGCACCTGTAGTCCCACCTACTTGGGATCCTGAGGCAAGAGAATCAATTAAGCCCAAGAGTTTGAGGTTGCTATGAACTATGATGCTGCCAAGGGTGACAAAGTAAGACTCTGTCTCAAAAAAAAAAAAAAAAATCAGATGGACTGATGATCTGAAAACACAGTATATTTTCATGAACTTAAGGAGACAAAGATTTGTTAAGAAGAAAGCAAAAAGTGCTAACCATAAAAATAATAAAATTTAGGCTGGGTGAAATGGTTCATGCCTATAATCCTAGAACTTTGGGAGGCTAATGTGGGTGGATTGCTTAAGCTCAAGAGTTTGAGGTTGCTGTGAGCTGTGACACCATTGTACTCTATCCAGGGTAACAGAATGAGACAGAGTGAGACATTTATTTTATTAAATAAATAAATAAAATTAATAAATTGGACTACATTAAAATTAGGAACCTCTGGGCGGTGCCTGTGGCTCAGTGAGTAGGGCGCCAGCCCCATATACCAAAGGTGGCGGGTTCAAACCCGGCCTTGGCCGAACTGCAAAACAGAAAAATAGCCAGGTGTTGTGGCAGGCGCCTGTAGTCCCAGCTACTCGGGAGGCTGAGGCAAGAGAATCGCCTAAGCCCAGGAGTTGGAGGTTGCTGTGAGCTGTGTGACGCCACAGCACTCTACCGAGGGTGATAAAGTGAGACTCTGTCTCTACAAAAAAACAAATAAATAAAAAAAAAAAAATTAGGAACCTCTGTTCATCAAAGGACACCATTAAGATAATAAAAAGAGGCTCCAGAAAGGAAACAGGTTTTTTTTGTTTATTGTTTTTTTGACACAGAGTCTCCAGCTATTGCTCTGGGTAGAGTGCCAGTGGCATCACAGCTCACAGCAACCTCCAACTCTTGGCCTCAAGTGATCTTCTTGCCTCAGTTTTTCTATTTTTATTTATTTATTTATTTATTTATTTATTTATTATTCATTCATTTATTTATTTATTTATTTTTTGAGACAGAGTCTTAAGCTGTCACCCTGGGTAGAGTGCTGTGGCATCACAGCTCACAGTAACCACCAACTTCTGGGCTCAAGAAATTCTCCTGCCTCTGCCTCCCAAGTAGCTGGGACTACAGGCGCCCGCCACAATGCCTGGCTTTTTTTTTTTTTATAGAGACAGAGTCTCACTTTATCGCCCTCAGTAGAATGCCGTAGTGTCACATGGCTCACAGCAACC
>CAUYRH010034441.1:0-46372 GCA_963574655.1 Perodicticus potto
CACAGGGTGTGTCTGGCCATGGGCCCAGGTCTTTTATTTTTAAATCCATTCATTTATATTGATTGAAAAAACACACACAAAATTAGTTGATCATCATTGGAGTATCCCACTGTACTAGCTCTGTATTTTGAAAATTGCTAAGTAAGGCAACAAATTAAAGGCTATTTTTACCTTTCCTGTGTAAATCATACCATTATGGGACCAAATAGTAGATGAGATTTTTTTTTTCTTTTTCACAGAAGAATTAATGAATCCAAGAACTGGTTATTGGATCCTTCTAACAGTGCACACACAGAGGCAGACAGACATTATGTACTTCAATTTGGATGAATATACTATATATAAAGTAGTTTTATTAAAATATTAATTTATGGCTTGGCACCTGTAGCTCAGCAGCTAGGGTGCCAGCCACATACACTGGAGCTGGAGGGTTGGAACCCAGCCTGGGCCTGCCAAACAACGACAACTACAACCAAAAAATAGCTGGGTGTTGTGGCAGGCACCTGTAGTCCCAGCTAGTTGGGAGGCTGAGGCAAAAGAATCGCTTAAGCCCAAGAGCTGGAGGTTGAGTGAGCTGTGACTCCATGGCATTCTACCAAGGGCAGCATAGTGACACTCTGTCTCAAAAAAAAAAAAAAAAGTTAATTTATAAGAAATAAGAGATAAAAGAGCAGGAAACTCTACACAAAAATGATGCAGTCAGCAAAATCAAGTATGAGAGGAACTCTACAGGGCAAATCTCTCCTTTCTTCAATAAATAAAATCCAAAAAAACAGTTGGAGAAGTTTCTTAAAAGTTAAAAGAGATTTAAAAACACATCCACCATTGCAAAGTATGCTTTTTTTCCAGATCCCAATAAAAACAAACTGTATAACAAAATTTATAATATTTATGAAAGAATCAAAAGTTCAAACGCTGGATATTGACAACATTAAGAAATTTATAAATTTCTTAGTTGTGGTAATGATAAAATGATGGCATCGAAAAAATACTCTTGATTGTTTTTTTGCAGTTAAAAGGATGGGGATATCTAAGATTTGTCCCACAATAATGCAGGACAGGGGAAGTGAGTAAGTGTGATAATGCGGCATGATTAGCTGGGAGATGATGATTATTAGAACTGCGGTATTGGCATATAGAGAGATCAGGGTTTCATTGTAATATTTTGTTTATTTTTTGTATTTTTGAAGTTTTCTATAGTTTTTTATAAAGTTTTTATAAAGTACTTTTTTAAAGTTGAGTATTACGGTCAGTTTGAGTGTGGTTGCAAACTCTAAACTGATTTGAAAAGTAGGTTACAATATAATTCTAAATTCAAGGTCGTGAACTTCCTCCTTTAGCTTTTGGAGTTATTGGTATAGTTACAGTGAACATCACTTATATTTTCCATGAAGATTGCAGACCAGAAAGTATGTTTGATAAGTATGTTTGGTTATTTAAGAAATCTCAGCAAGCTCAGAAGGCCTTTCTTTTAGAAAGACAATCTCCAAATAATACCTAAGACATTTTTTTTAAATGAAGAAACACTTTTGATTAGGATGTTAAACATGAAAAGCCCTATTTCAAATGAAAAAACTAGTTTATTATACCTCAAAGGAGAAGGGGAATAAAATCAAAATGTGCACCTTAACTATCAACATAGTTTTGAGTATTATCTGCAGGCTGTTCATGCCAGCAGCAAAGAAGTTTAGAGAGCAAGTGGCTGTGAAATCACAAAACACATTTCCCACAGCTTGCTTGAGATTTGAATATTTTTCCTGGCAAAAAGTTGTCCAAAGCCTGGAAGAAATGGTATTCAGTTGGTGCAAGGTGGATGGACAGAGAGTTTCCAAGTCCAGCTTTGATAGTTTGAGCAGCCTTGTTTGTATGACATGTGGTTGAGTACTGTCTTGCAAGAGGATTGGCCTGTTGCTGTTGACCAATGTCAGCTGCTTAATCCCATGTGTCCTCAACATTTTGTCCAACTGGCTGCAGTAGACATCTACTGTAATCAATTGACCAGGTTTCATGAAGTTGTGGTGGATAATATCGGTACTGGGCCACCAAAAAGACCCCATTAGCTTTTGTTGATGGACATTCACTTTTGAACTGCATTTCAACACTTCATCTTTATCCAATTATTGTGCAGAAGTTTGCAGTTTTGAAAAGAATCCATTTTTCATCATATGTAACCATAAGGTATATAAATGGTTCACCTTTATGTTGTGACAGCAAAGGAAGGTAAGCTTTCAAGATGGTTTCTCTTCTGACACTTGGTTAATACGTGTGGAACCCAACTATCCAGCTTCTGTATGTTGCCAATTTGTTTCAAACGGTCCAATATTGTTGGAACAATAACATCAGATCTTGCTGCTAATTTACACGTAGGTTGAGATGGATTTGCTTCCATGACAGCTTTCAGTCATCATTGTCCATCTTGGTCTCACATCACCCATCTGGCTAATTTCATTTTTAAGATGAAAATAATCAAAAAAGAACTTCTAAATTCAACAAGTCTGTGTGTTCTGTTCTTACCATATCCTTCCCAAACATTTTATTGGTATTCAAGTTGTCTGTGCCATGTTGGTTCCATAATAGTGCTCATATTCACAAATAACATGAATTTTTGACTTATCCAAGGTATCAAAAATATTTCTCTAAAACAAAATTTTGTTTTTGAGGCCAGGCATGGTGGCTCACACCTGTAATCCTAGCACTCTAGGAGGCTGAGGAGTGTGGATTGCCCTGAGTTCACAAGTTCGAGACCAGCCTGAGAAAGAGCAAGATCCCATCTCTAAAAAAAAAAAAATAGGGCGGCGCCTGTGGCTCATCGAGTAGGGCGCCGGCCACATGTACCGAAGGTGGAGTGTTCAAACCCAGCCTTGGCCGCACTGCAAAAACAGAAAAATAGCCGGGCGTTGTGGAGGGCGCCTGAAGTCCCAGCTACTTGAGAGGTTGAGGCAAGAGCATCACCTAAACCCTGGAGTTGGAGGTTGCTGTGAGCTGTGTGATGCCATGGCACTCCACCAAGGGTGATAAAGTGAGACTCTGTCTCTACCAAAAAAAATAATAATAATAATAAAACAATAATAATAAAATAGCTGGGGGTTGTGGTGGGCACAATAGTCCCAGCTACTCCAGAAGCTAAGGTAAGAGAATCACTTGAGCCCAAGAGTTTGAGGTTGCTGTGATCTATGATATCATGACACTCTACCAAGGGTGACAAAGTGAGACTGTCTCAAAAAAATTTTTTTTGGGGAAAAATAATCACAAGCTAAAAAGTAGATTTGAAAGAATGAGATGTACCTTCACTTCAAACTTAGTACTTAAGGAAATCAGATGTTTAATATTTAATAACCTAATAAGTTGAAGATTTGGAACTAAGAATAGGAATTTTAAGAAAGTCAAATATTAATATTGATATTGTATCATAGAGAAATTTGAGTATATTTCATACTTTAAGTATTATTTAAGAAAATCAGGCCAAAGTAAAAGGTAAATTTGTAATTCCAGCTGCCATCTTAACTATAATTGATTTGTACTTGTAATGTTACTTCACATCTCACTAACTCAACATTCAGTTTGGACATTGTAAGAGAATTTGGGGTTCCCCATGTTAGTAATTTAATTAGTAAGAAAAATTTGACAATCACTTATTTTTGAGGGACTTAAGTAAGAAATAGCATGTGTTCAATTGATAAATCCAGTTAAAATTTTGGAAGCTGTTTAAACAACTTTCGTAGTCAGGCTCACACTTGTAATCCTAGCACAGTCTGAGGCTGTGGTGGGTGGAGTTCTTGAGCTCAGGATTTGAAGCCAGAGCAAGTGAAGATTCAATCTCTACTAAAATGGAAAAACTAGCCTGTTGTGGCGGCCACTGTAGCCCCAGCTACTTGGGAGGCTGAGGCAAGAGAATCGCCTAAGCCCACGAGTTTGAAGTTGCCATGAGCTATCGTGCTGCCCGCACTCTATCTGGGGAAACAGAGTGAGATTGTCTCAAGAATAAATAAATAAACAACTTTCGGAAATGGGATCAAATATTAACCAATCTCCCTATATAATTGTTGCTAAATATGCTAAACTTATAGATTTACATGTAGAAATTATGTTTAAGGAAAGCTGCATTTTAAACTTTCTAACTTTAATAGCTCCTGCATTAATTTAAAAACCAAAATAACGATTCATTGGTGGTTATATTATTTAAGAAGTTGGGGGGGGGGGTTGTGCACAAAACTCACC
Source organism: Perodicticus potto (assembly GCA_963574655.1). Lineage (NCBI taxonomy): Eukaryota > Metazoa > Chordata > Mammalia > Primates > Lorisidae > Perodicticus > Perodicticus potto. Next base: position 4,219 of record CAUYRH010034441.1, read on the forward strand.
CATTTTGGACTTACAAAAACAGAAAAACATGAAGCCCACAACGTCACATTTTTAACAAATCTATACTTGTGCTCATAGAAAATGTGTAATGCGATGAATAGGACTGGATTTGGGGAGCCCAGGTAGGAGGGGCAGTCTCCTGAAATGTCACTTTCTCCGCAGCTGTCAGACAAGGCCAGGGCAGGGCGGGCCCGCGGGGAGGGCTCGGCATTAACATATTTCCTAGACGCTCCATCTCCCTGGTCCTGCGTGGTGGACGCTCGCAGCTCCCTGCGGACGCGGGAGCGCATCAGGCCAGGAGCAGATTAAAGCTCACACACTTCAAATTGGCGGCGTGCCGCAGCTTGCCAGAAGGCTGGAGTCCAGTGCAGCTTTAATAGAGAAGTCCCCAAGCCGCCTTCTCCCCCTGTCCCCTCTTCGCCTTGCTTGGGAAAGGCGCTCGCATCCCAGGCGGAGCGCAGGCCACCTCCCGCCCGCGGGTGGTCTGGACGCCCGGCCTGGGTCTCGGGCTCCCAGTGCGGCTGGAGGGACCGGGGCGCTCCGAGCACCCACGCCCCACGCCCGCAAACGTCCCCACCTCCCCCCAGCCCGAGCCGATGGCGCTGCAAAGTGAACTGTCAGCACCGACTGATTTATAAGACCGATTTACCTTCTGGAGAGTGTAATTATGTTCATAGTTAAGAATTAATCAGGTGGGAGAATTATGGAATAATCATTCTCCGGACTTTGAAGGACACGCTAAGTGGGGACCCGCGAGCGCAGCTGCAGAGCCCGCCCGCCGGGAGCCCCGCGCTCAGTCCCAGGGACAGGTGTCCCCGCTAGCTGTCTGCGTCTGCAAAAAGACAAAAGAATTGGCGCTGAGGCTCTCCAGGATAATTCCTAGTCACCCTGCTTAAAAGGTGGGGGAAGGAGGTTTTGTGAAAGAAGGAATTGGTAGAGACCGGATTATCTCCGAATAAGGATTTGGCTGTTGTTTCCAGCTAAGACAATTATTAGCCGAGTAGCTTTGTGGAACAGTCGGCATTGCAGAAACATTTTCTTTATCGTGTTTTGGCTAAAGTTTCCCCTTCACTCCCAGTGGTGTGGGTGAACAGCTTTCACCTCTCAGGATTCTGTTCTTTTTAGATGTGGAGGGTTGTTTGCCTTGTGTTTTTCCTCCTCCTAGTGGGCCGGGAACTTGGTCAGTTCATTTCTGAAAATGTCTCACTCTCCTCGTCCCCACACATCTCTTTCAAAACTGGCACTTCTGTTGAGACACGGCAGACGATTTTGCATTATCTTTGAGAAGAATTTCTAAGAGTCCCTTGCAGTCCAGACACAGATTTCTTTACTATTAAATTTTGGAGAAAAATGGCTGCAGTAGAAGCAAAGACGGGCACAGACTGAGCGACATTACTACAGTATCCGAACATTGTCATCCCATTTCCTTGACAAGATACCATAATTCCTACACTATGCTTTAGAATTGGAAGGAAAGGAGGGGTGCTGTTCTGTCAGCCATCCAGCTGCGTACACACAGCTGAGAATAAGATGGAAAACAGACTTTAAGGTCACCTTTCTTCAGCTCTCTCCCTGCACCACCTGGGTCTTTCTCCCCATTCGCTTATCCCTGGGTGCCTACTAAGGATCCTCCTCTGTCTCAGATTCTGGGGATTCTCTGTTGGACCACCTATTTTTTCTCCTTTTCCCTCATGGCCTCAAATCTTGAATCCTCTTTCATCCCGTCCTTAGGAACCCCCTTTTCTTTTAGCTAGTTCTCAGGTCTTAAGCCCCTACTAGCTATAGCAGAAGTTAGATCCCAGGAATAGAGAAGGGAAAGGAAAATGAGGCAATCTCACGTGGCTGCCCCTGAGGGAGCAGAATTGTTAAAATAGTCAGGCTTTCCAGAAATCAAACTGACAATTGTGAGGGTTTCTCCTCTGCTTTATACTGTGAAAGTGACTATCTGAGTAAGAGAAAGGAGGAGAAAATCTTCCCAACCTGTAGGCATGAATAAAAGAAACAAAAAAACCTCTTCACAGTCTCTTTACACCGCAGGGAATGGATCCTACTTGGTGGGTACTCCAGTCAGCTGCTGGGGTCACAGGACCAGCAGATCTTGGGTTTCTCAGTAGGAATGGTGGAAAACCCATTGCCACTGCTTGCTTTCTGTTGAACCATACTGATACTCTGCTCTGCACACCACCAAGTGCCATGCTTGCCCCAAATCTTACCCTGCCACACGTTCTACAGAGATCCCGGGCTAGAGGGAGGTGAAAAGAAGATGCTCTTCACAGGGAGGCTAGCGACCAAAGATAAGTCAGTAACTCTTGTGGAGGTAGGACTGTGAAGAATGACTTCGGTCTCATAACCCTTGCCCATTCCGATCACTATTCCAACAATCAGTCTGTAATTGACCTTTCCATTTAGCCCTACTGCTCTTTCTAAGCAGGTAGGCAGCTGCACTCTTAATTAATTGGCGTAGTGGGAAGGAGAAAACAGCTTTTGACTGGGAGCCAGGAGATGGATTGTAGTTTTGGCTCTCCTCCACAACAGCTGGCTGGCCTTGGGCCTGTCATTTGCTTTTTGCACCAGGGTTTCTGCAGATGCATAGTGAGGCAACAGGACTGGGCCACTGTTTCCACAGAGTGTGACTGTCATGTGAAGGCAGGCTTGGGGAACACTGGACACTGACCTCTCTCCTCTCAGGGACTAACCATGCACGTGGACATCCAATTACAGAGAAACATTTTATACTTGGTTTAACCAAGTGTCTCCCCATCTATTTGACCAGAGAACACCATTTTTTTTCCTTTGTCCTTCCTGCCTCCCTGCTTTCTTTCCTCCCTTCCTCACTTCTTTTCTTTTTCTTTTCTGTATATGGTTTTTAATACAATGCAGACCTAGCATTTTATGGAATGCCCTATGGAAAAGGCAGCACTAAATGACTTTCTTTAGGTCTGTTTGTTAGTTTATTTTGCTTATAAGTGTGGAATCAGATCTACTCAAAGAGTGTTACAATACAGATACCATGATATATTGTTTTAATTATTGCTTAATTATTACCTAGTCAAACTTACTGACTTCCTGAGCACTAATGAAATATGGACCAAAACAAATAAGTTAAAATGTATTTTTAGCCCAAGAGAGTATCCCCATACTTACTTAGCACTCTTGGGAAGTAAAGTGATCTGTATTTAAATATATATATATATATCTACATAATTCCAGTATTTTATTTCTGCTATTAATTTATTCACTCATTCAAATAACATAGGAGTTCTTAACTTTTGTTTTGTGTAAACCCCATTGGCTGTCTGGGGAATCTTTCTCAAAACAATTTTATTAAGTACCAAAAAACACATAAAATTATACAAGACAATTATTATGAATGCATAAAATGACAAGATCTAGCAGTGGGTCTAATAATTGCTGTAATTTTAAAGTACTGATGAGTGCAAATTTCTGTAACAATTGTAATGTCACAAATGTGACAGATGTGTAAAGATTCATAATAGCTTGGTATTTGTTGCAGATTATACTTTCCAAAAATAGCCATAGAGATGTGTATGAAAATCCTTCCGATACCAGCCCCAGTTATCAAGTCATCCTCAGCCAGTGACACTTCTGAGACCACATATGTCATGAAGCAAAGATAAGCCTTCTTCATTGTCCTCTGTCCAAATTCCTGACCCAGAGAGCAAGTGAGTATAATGAAATTTTACTTTATGCCACTAAATTTGTCATGCAGCAATAATAGTCATAAAATTACCATAATAAATTACACATAAGTCCTAAGAAAAGGGCTTCTCCCTAGAGTTTCTGTGCCAAGATTCTGAGAAGGAAAGTCCAGTTTTGTGATTTGGGCAAATGAATGGATGGTGTTATAATTCGGTGAGGTAAAGAATATAGGATTAAACCAAATGTTGGGTTATCAAAGGGTAGAGATTATGAGATTTGTTTAGGTACATTTTGCATTTTTTTTTTGGCAGTTTTTGGCTGGGACTGGGTTTGAACCCACCACCTCTGGTATATGGGGCCTGCGCTCTCCTCCTTTGAGCCACAGGCACCGCCCACATTTTGCATTTTCGATGCTCTTGGGCAGTCAAGTGATAGAAACACAGATCAGGGCCTCAGATTAAAATTTTGGATTTGGGATAAGGCTTGAGGACATCCTTGTGGGCCTGGGTGGGTAAAACTACCAGCTTGGTAGATTTCACATAGCATCTAGAGCAGCGGTTCTCAACCTGTGGGTCGTGACTCCCCCTTTTTTATTAAATCATAGCTGTGTACATTAATGCAATCATAGGGTACAATGTGCTGGTTTTATATACAATTTGTAATATTTTCATCAAACTGGTTAACATAGCCTTCTTAGTTATTGTGTTAAGACATTTATATTCTACATTTAGTAAATTTCACATGTACCCTTGTAAGATGCAGGGAGGAGGGGTGGAGGGATGGTAATCGGTGGGACCACACCTACGGTGCAACCCGTTTTTAGCAAGAAAATACATTACAGCATTAGGAAGTTTGAAAACCACTGAAAAAGTGACGATAGTAAACCTGGGAGAAACAAAACATTATAGGTAGAAGAAACTGTGGAAGGAAAATGAGGTGTGGTCAGTGTGGGAAAGTGACAACTGTAAGAAAGCGATGTCATGAAAGCAAAAGGCATTTTCCACGCTATGTATGCCTTCCCCTTCACAGATAGTTATGTTTCCTTATTCTCTAGTGGATCCCCACAATGAGAACGACTTATTATGTGCCTTTTATGCATGCAAATGTTTTTTTATGGGCAGAAAAAAATAAAGATTGAGACTTTCAGCCATGTTAAAAGAGGTAAGATATGAAAACACTCTGTTGGCTCTGGTAATTCAGAGAAAATAATTCCAAATCATGTACAATTCTCCCTTCTAAGAATACACAGAAAGTTTAAGTTTGTATGTTTACTCTGTTAGTTTCAGCCTCACAAGGTAGGCAGCCTTACAATTAAATTATGCCTTCTGAGGCACTTACTGTAGGGTCAGGATGGTTTTATTGTTAAAGTCCTCTCGTTGGTCTGTGGTTGACTGCCTTGTGGTTCTGTATTCCTCTCTCTCAGGGGCTATTGTGGTTTGTGGTCTCCCCACACTATGATTTCTTCCCTAATTAGTGGTTTCACGGTCTTCTCTCTCCGGGTAGCCCTTCGAGCCTTCAGTGGGTCTGTTCAAGTGTCTACAACTCTCTGTGCTCTAACTGGGCTGTTGTTGGCTGCCTCGGTTGCTTTTTCTTTAGTCCATGCAAGTAATATGTTAGTTTTCCATTGCTGTGTAACAAGAGACCATGAATTTAATGGCTTAAGATGACACAAATATAATAATTTACAATTCTGGAATTGAGAAATTTGGAACTGGTTTTATGAACTGAAGTTAAGGTGTTTGTGGGGTTGTGTGCTTTTCTGAAACCATAGGGTGAGTGTCTGTTCTGTAGCCATTACAGTTCCTATAGGCCACCATGTTGCACGGTTTCTCCTTTCTCCTGTATCTTCAAAGCCGGCAATGATGGCTTTTCATGCTGCTGTCTCTCTAGTTCCCCCACATCTATCTCCTTCTGCCACTTACACATTGAAATTACGTTGGTCCCACCTGGGTAATCTGGGGTAATCTGTCCATCTTAAGGTTAACTGATTAGCAAACTTGATTCCATTTGTCATCTTAATTCTCCTGTGCCAAGTACCATAGCATATTCACAGGGTATAAAGATTAAGATGTGGACATCTTTGGGGGACTATTATTCTGCTGACCGCACCTAGGAAAAGAGCAAAATTTTCTCGAAAAATAACACCAATGCATCTTGTGTCAGAAAACTATAATCTTGGTGGTAGCTGTTTTTACTAGATTGGGTGGCATTTTCTCTTCAAACTTAAAGCTTCCTTTAAAATGTGAATTTGCTGACACCTGACCTTAGAGTTAGGGAGACAGAGGTTACTTTCTATCAATTTTCATACTGGCCCAATTTCTGAATAGTATTTTGCACCTTCAGAGTAGTACATGCATTATTTGCAATATTCAACCAATAAATAACAAATTAATGGTAGACAGCTGTGCGCCCAAAGGCCTCTACGATGTCTACTTTGTGGCAATTTGAAGTAGGTATACCTCAGTTGTTAGGTACAAAGGTCACCCCAGGAACTTCAGGTTGAATCTAAATTACCATCCACTTTCTCAGAGAAGCGTCCATCCAGATGGATCTTGTATTTATTAATTCAGCAGAGGCAGGAATAGGAGTTTCTTAATCTATTGAATTGAATCAACTATTGAACTTTCTAATCTTGAGGGTAGAAATTGTGATTTGTTTACCTTTGTTTTGGAGTCTTGAGGTGGGTCCTAATTAAGTTTGTGAATCGAAAGGGTAGAAGGAGGATTGGTTGGAAAAGTCACAGGGCTCACTGAAGTGACCCTTGAAGGAGCGACTCCATGATAAACCATGGACCTTTGCCAGTTCAGGATCTTCCAGCAGCTGGATGCAGACTTAGGTAGTCAGAGGGCTAGACACGAGCTGTAGCTCTCCTCCTCCTGAGTGATCTGCGGCCTTGAAACAGTGTGAGTATGGGAACATGTGAATTCAGTGTGGCTAAATCGCATCACGTTAAATATAGATGGCACTGCATTGTGTAAAATGCTAGTTTTGAATCAGACAGAGCAGGTTTGAGGCATCTATTAGGCTCTGCCATCTTATTGTCTCTGTGCTGCAGGGCTGGCCTCAGGCTTGGCGGATCTGCTGCGTTTGATCTGAACCCCGAGGAGTCTGAAGCCTGACTATGTCTGCTTTTCCTTCTTTTTCCCTCTCCTGGGCATCAACATTTTTATTATTTTTATTATAAACCCCTTCTTGGTACCACTCTTCCACATTTGCTCCCTTTATCTCATCTTACCCAGTATATGTTCTCCCCCACCACACACACACCCAGAGTTTATGATTTGACAAAGGTTTACTGCAGAAGCAAAGCTATTCCTATGTGTAAGAATCATAGAATATCCGTTCCAGAAAGGTCTAGCTGGGGTGCATCTACATTTACTTTTTTCAGATGTCTTAAAGTTGTAAGGCAAACTTTACAGTCTCTAGGGGTTATTAGTTTTATAATGGTTAGGTTATAAAGTGACAAGTTATTTTAAATATTTTAAGTTTGAGACAGACTGAAATATAATATGCAATGGGAATAAATACTCAACTCATTTTTAAGAAAATAAGACCTTGGCAGATGTTTTGACAGTCTTCAGAAGGGTTTAACTTCCTCTTTACTTTAGAGATACTTTAGGAAACTTTGAGAGCATAGATCTAAATTTCTCCTTTTACTGAGCTGGAAATTCAAGTGCAATGTGGGATAAAGCCAGTCTCCTGGCCCTGCCCAGGATCTCCCCCTGTGAAGCACACTGCTCAGCGCTGGAGAGGGAAAGGAACACTTCACTTTCCTCTTCAAGGTCCCCATTGTGTTCTGCGGAGAGTGACCTACCTGATCCCTCGCATGATTAATGTGGTTTCTGAAGCATGAGATCTGATTATGACCCCATGTTGTTCTATTTAATTACGAATCTCATTACGGCCTCGGCCGTAACACCACGCAGCCCTCCTTTCAGTCACCTTTGCTGATCTGACTGCCTGAAGGTTCATCTTTATGATTGACTCTAAATTGTTTTAGAATCATGGACTTTCAGAGCTGGAAGGGAGGTTAGAGATCATGAAGTTCAATCCCCTCATTTTATAGATAAAATTAGAGAGGCCCCAAAGAGAATAAGTCATCTTTGAAAGGTTACTCAGTGGATGTGGGACAGGAACGTGGGGCGCCTGGTTCCCCAGGCCAGGTGTGGTATCTCTACACACCCTGCCCTGCCGGGTGACACTTCATCACACGTCTCTTCCATCCCTTGCTTTGTATTATGTGACATCTTCACACCATGCACAGGTTATCTGGCACTATCTTTTTCAATATCACGTTAGTCACAAATTATATCAAACAGCAGAGCTCCTTGAATTTTGAGGCAGAGTATGCTGGGTCAGATTATTCACCTTTCTGGGCCTTGGTTTTAGTTTAGTTTCATAGTTACAGGCCAACCTGCTCCTTCTGAAGAAAGAGGTGAACCTAGCTAAATATAAGTATTGTCAGATAAAAACAAATCAATACTTAGGTAAGGAGAGACTTTATTTGAAAACAGTATTGCAGTGTAGGGGAGAGAGACTTCTGCAATAGTGGGAGGGTGTTACTGTGATGGGGAAAATGTTTGGACCCTAAGATCTCAATGCATCTCGAAAGTCATGTGGAAAAGGACCTAAAGGTAGAAATAACTGGGTGCGGGGTAAGGGATGAATGAGTAGTGTGATTACACATTTGGTCAGAAATTCTTTTTCTTTTTCTTTTCTTCTTTCTTTCTTTCTTTTTTTTTTTCTTTTGTTTTGTGGTTGGCAGATTTTTTGTGGTGGGCTGTTCCACATTCCCAAGTAAGCTCAGACTGAGGGCTGGTCCAAGTTCAAGGTCCCGTGAGGTGGGGAAAAGCCTGGAAGTTTGGACACGTCAAGTTAGAAGTTTTGTCCTAATTGGTTGGGGGGTGGTGGTGTGTGGACAAACAGTTCAAGTAATTTATGAGACAAAGAATGGGAACTTGGAAGGCCTTTGTCTAATCTTATCATAGGTAACAAGATGTTCATCTGTGAGAGTCTTATCTAAGTCAGACATGGAGGGCTATTTCTTTACAATAAACCATTTCTCAGAATACAAAATCATGAGGGCACTTCTATCAAGTCCCAGGATCACAGACTTGGGTAAAATTCGACATTGTCAGTGCTTAGTAATGTCTGTATCTGTATCTTATTAAAGTTTTCTCCTATCACATGCTTAACTTTCTGACTATCTCCTCTTTTGCACAGGAGAAGTTGCAGAGGGTCTGGCATTGTATCTGAGAAAGTTAACTTACTAATCAGCACTTGACAGATTTTTCTTTGCCTTCTTAAAACAGGGCTAAACACCCACTTATTCCATAGAGTCTGTAATAAGGGCACAAGGAGTCATCACTACTTTTCTTCTCTTTATAGGAACTGAATAATGCTTAGCACTGAATGGAGTGGGTAGACTCTCAGGGCATGAGCTTTTGGCTCTGGAAAGTACAGTGTGCCCTTGAGTTGGCTTAGAAACAGCCCAGCTATGAATAGTAATTCATAAGATCATATGCGTCCTCTTGTAAGTGCCGTGTATTAAACCCTATGTGAGGCTATGGAGTTCTTTGCAGGCAATTTCAGGAAGGGAGGGTGGACGGCAGCAGTGATTCTAGTTCCCCAAAAGTTCTTCACCAGCCAAGAGGGGAGGCTTAAAGCTTTTCATTGTTTTTAAACCTGCTCCTGAGAATTACATAGAGAACTTGCCAGCTATGTGAAAGACTGGACCATTTGCTATGATGCTAAAAATCTACAAAGAGGCAAAGTGACTGCTGGAGGTCAGAATATAAGACAGTTCGTTCCATCTTTGATCAAATCAGCCTTTGCAGTTGCTAAACCTCAAGGTCAGTAAGTAGTGTGCAAACTTAGTGACTCAATCGAGGTGAGCAGCAAAGTTCAGCAGGAGCTGATTTTTTTGCTCCTCCATTCACAGAGAAAAAAAGCAAGTTTTTCTTTTCTTTTAGTCTCTCTGTGATTCCATTTTAAAAGAGTAAATCTCTGCAGCCAAAGATAACCCAGAGATACCAATAATGAAAGTCAAACTTGTTCTGACACTGTATCTTTTGCCCGGGGATCTCATATCACCTCTCTAAATTCCTGGACAGTACAGAAGCACATGCTGGGTCTTTTGGCAGGACCCGTCTTACCTGGATGGGAAATAGGTCATTGCTTATTGCAGGGTGGATTGAAGGCCCTGGGAATTGCTCTTTCTAATGCTTACCTGCGATTCCATCAGGGCATTTATTCTTTTGAGAATATCCCATAGTAAGATGCAAAGTAGCTTGAGGGAAGGAGGGAGGTGAGAGAAAATAACCTATCATGAGTTTAACTGGATTCACTCCTTTGGAGATGGTTTGGATTCTGAAAGGGTGGAGGGCACTTTTTAGGCTTGGTAGCAGCACTGAGTGGCCAGGTTGGCTCGCCTGGGGAACGTTACAGGGTAATGAGGTGAAGATTCTCAGCATCCTCTGCCCTTTCCTCCCAGATCTTTTTCCAGATATATCTCTGCACTCCAGAGGAAGGGGAGTTCCTCTCTGTTTTTGCCAGGCTGATGTTTCTCCCTGCCCCGTGCATCACTGAGTCTTCTCTGAGGCTCTTCTCCACCCTCATTACCTCACTTCCCTGCATACTCATTTTCTTCCTCTCCATTGATGCCTTCTCTTCAGCCTACAAATTAGCACAGACGTGGCCCTTCTCAAAATTAAAAAAAAGTTAAATAATTAAAAAAAAATTCCCAAATCTCGAAAAAAGAAAAGCAAAACACCTTCCCTCAAATTTCAGAGCCTTATGGCCCAGTTACCATCCTACTGACCTTCACAGATAAGATCCTTAAAAGATTCTTAAGAACTGCTTTGTACTGTGAATTGTCAAAAACCTGACTAACCAGGACTCAAGCAAAGAAAAGATTATTCTTTTCACATTAAAAAAGAATCTGGAGTTCTGCCGGGGTGCAGTGGCTTGTGTCTCATGCCTGTGATTCTACTACCTTTGGAGGCTGATCACTTCAGGCCACAAGTTCAAGACCAGCCTGGGCAAAAGAATAAGACTCTGTGTCTATAAAGAATAAAAAAAAAAAAAGATCAGATATGGTGCTATGTACCTGTAATCCCAGATACCAGAAAGGATCCCTTGAGCCCAGGAATTTGGGGCTATAGTGAGCTACATGTGACATGGACTACTGTGTAGTCTTGGTGACAGGGCAAGAGCCTGTCTCAAAAAAAAAAAAAAAAAAAAATTGGAGTTAGATTTTTGCCAGTATTGGCCACTGGTGTCCTTAAGGATTAATACTCTTCTCCATTTTACAGTTTTACCATCCTCAACATGAGGCTTTTTTCATCTGTGGATTTTTTATCTCATGATGCCAGGACAGCTGCTGCAGCATTACATCACAACTGAATCCAACTGAATTACATCATCCCTGATCCACCGAGGGATCCGGCCAGGGTTCTTCACCCTGGACCTTTCTCTGCTTCCCCTTCAGGGACTGTCTTTATCTGGGGGAAAAAATGTCTTTCCCTTAAGACCCACAGCAGATTTCCCTGTAGGGTTCATTGTCCCTAAATAGTGATTCCTATTTGCACAAGTGTTCGAGATCATATGTATTTGGTATTTTGGCTCACATGTAGTAGTGTAGAGATGGGATAAGGAGAAAGAGATTGAAAATAGTTTTAGCAATGGTGTCAACCTCAGCATCTCTGCATGCTCACTCACTAACATCAGTCCCCAGTACTCCACGACCTACGATGATCATTGGTATCCTTCAGAGGATATGTCCAATGAGCGTTCTTGAGCCCATGTGCTTTGAAGGCCCTGTGGTGGTCTCACTGTTGGTGACCCCTTGTTGAGCTCTCACAAGTTTCACCTCTTGTGTCTCTGGTTACTTTTTCTCTGTGTTTCTTGATTTTTCTCTTCCTCCACTGACCTACTCAATAGCAGTTTCCTGAAGTTTTCTTTTCTGCCCTCTCTTTTCTTCTTTCTGTACAATCTATACAAACTATCTTACATATGTCTAAGCTCAGCCTAAGCAGCAATTATGCCAAAATCTCCATTTTGCACTAAGATTTCCTTTTGTGGTCCAGATCTCCATGTATAATTACCTACATCTGCCTGGATTTGTAAGCCTGACATAGTCTCCCCAAAACTCATTATATTCCTTAGAAAATACTCCATTTCTTTCATTTCACATTATTCTGAATCATATCCAATTGCCTTTGTCATCCAATAAAAAGGAAAGAGTGGCATTCATGTCTTAGATGAGAATCTAAGTAGTGTGTTGTCTACTGACCAAACACTGTTTACATCCATTTCTTTCTTTTTTTCTCTTCACCTCTCCTGCCTTGCTTTAGGCTTTTGTAATTTTTCACCTGCTTCACAGGCTTAATTTACTATTTAATTTTTTTTCTAAAATTACCATTTACAATTTCTATGCCACATATTTCCATCAATATTTCCCCCCCAAATTTGACTTTAATTAAACTACCTTGGTGTATTTGTCAGGGTCCTTTCCCTGTGGTCAGACCTGGCCTACAGAGGGGGAACCATGGCGGTCTGAGGGCTCAGGGGCTCTCTTTCCTAATGTATTTCTCAGCGACTCGGGAAATACATTAGGGAAAGACACTCAGGAAGGAATGTCTTCTTCATTATCTTGTGAACTGTAGTTGGGAATGGGTGTGTAGGTTGGGCATAAAACGTCTAGTGTAACACTCCTGTATCCTTAAGCCTTTGAATTCCTCCCTGTACTTTATGCCAGGGCAAACCAAGATCATTTAACAGAAGGCCATTACTGGGTTCAAATTTCAGCTCACCAGCCAGCAAAGCTGTTAGAGCCACTGTCAGCCTATGAACTAGTACCTTAAACCTATCATCTCTGGTAAATACAAATATATCAATGAAGTCAATCACTTATAGCATTAAGTCTGGTCTAACATCCTTAGAATCTGCTCAAACACATATTCTTCAGGTTTCTGCCAATATATGTAATCAAAGTCTTTAGGTGAGTGGGTGAGTAAGCTTTTTCTTCCTGGATCATACACACACACACACACACACACACACACACACACACACACACATATATATATATATATATATATATTGACTTTTTTCTAAAATTACCATTTACATTTCTATGCCACATTTTTCTATAAATATTTTCCCTAATTATAAATATGAATTTATACATATTTATAAATATATAAATGTATATTTATGCATATTTTGTACATGTATATACATATTAAATATATACATATATACACATATTAAATATATACATATATACATATATATACATATGTATATATATATTTAGACCAAATATATATATATTTAGACCGAATCTTACTCTGTTGCCCTGGGTAGAGTGCCATGGAGTCATCATAGCTCACAGCAACATCAAACTCTTGGGCTCAAGCAATCTTCTTGCTTCAGTTTTTCTACTTTTAGGAGAGATAAGGTCTAACTTTTGCTCAGGTGGGCCTCAAACTCTTGAGCTCAAGCAATCCACCCACCTGGGCCTCCTAGAGTGCTAGGATTACGGGTGTGAGCCACCGTGCCAGGCCCTCTTAGATCATTTTAAATACTTGTCACCCATGAGCAAGCTGAGACTTTACCCCAGTTCTGGGCATAATGACAAGTGGGAAATATGTGGAGAGTTTTTAGGAAAATAAATATCCTCTTTGAAGGTATCTGACCCAGGTGAGGTTGTCACAGAGTTTTCAAGCAGAGCAAAGCTAGTATTCTTAAATAATATAGGACAATTACTTTTACTGAAAAAGGAAGCTCAAAGTGATTTGGGATTACAGAACATCAGTTTCATTGGGAACAACCATAAACCACCAATCAAACTTTTAAGGTTACCTGCTTTCCCCATCAATGTCCTGACATAGAAATGTGTGAGATTGTAAATTCAACTGTTGTCATAATTAATAACAATAAACCCCCTGCACAGTTAAAAGTTACACTAGATTTTTAGCAATAGCAGCCAATACTCATTATTAATGGTTCTCAAATGCTGATTTGAGCTGAGAATTAAAGGGCTCAAGATCATCATTTTCTTTATAATTCTCCAGTGCACTGAAGAACATTCAGCCCACACCCTAATTCCTTAGTAATCCTCAGATTATTGTCATCAGGGTCAAATGCTGTAGCCACATGGGCTCCAAAGGCACATGCTTCAGTTAGCACCTCATCACAGTCAATCACAGGTGACAGCTTGATTAATTGTGATGCCACCACATGCCACAGATTCATAACATCCACTTCCCATTTGCAAGAAGCTCAGCATTTAGCTCAGGCTCAGAGGCATGACCACAACAATCCCAAAGTTACATATTTGTTGTCTTATCTCCTGGAATCCCACTCAATATCAATTCTTAGACATTTAGGATCTATCTAATCAGAAGACACAAACAGCACAGTGATTTGAACAGAAAAGTTCAATAGAAAGAATTAAAAAAAACAACAAAGAATTATTAACTATAACAGGAAATTGGAGTTATGGATAACAGTAACAGACAAAATAGAGAATAGCCCCTGCTCAGGAGATTAGAGCAGAGTGGGCACAAATCTAGAAGAGCTCCCTCGCCCCCACTACTGATACTCAGGCCTTATTACAAGAGGGTGTGAATACGAGCCACGGCATGGCAGAGGAGTTTGCTGAAGTGTTGACTTAGGAGGCCTTTCTGGAAAGCCACTGTCTGGAGTACCTAGAATGAAAGGTACAATAGAATCTGGGAGTAAAGCCCCTTCCTATCCATGGTTCCTCTCATGTCCTCTACTAAAAAGACAAAGTATCTCCTTAGTTGGAAATACAGAAATGTTTTAATGTCACAAACAACGCAATGAAGGGTGGATTTGGAGCGGAGTGGCAGTAAACCAACAGCTTGCTCATCTGGATTCTCTTTCCAGATGAGCTTCAGAAGGCTGAGGATGACATGATGGGACATGCACGTGGTGCCTGTCCAGCCACGCTAATCTTCTTGGAGTCTCCTAAGCATGACATATCCTTCCTCCATCCTTTTGCATATAGTTTTCTCTCAATCGCTTCACTCCCAGATTATCTAGTTGTCTTTTCTGTATCCTGCTGGGGTCTGCTGAAGGAACGTGTCCTCAAGAAAATCTTTCGATAAGTGCTGGATAGTTGTTGATGAGTAACTGACTTGGACAGCCCTCACCTCTGAAGTTAACCGAGTGCCCCTCCTCTGTAAAGTCCTGCATATTCCCTTAGCACAGAATTGATCAAACCACAGAGTGATGGCAGATTTTCTTTTCCACTCTTGTGATACTGGTGGCAATACCTGGCTCTTGCTGATTTTTGTGGCTTTTACGCTTTACGTAGTGTCTGGAACACAGTAAATACAATGGGTAACAAGATAATTGTAAAAAGGAGTTTCACATTATTATTATTATTGTTTGTTTCCAAAAGAAATTTAAAAGCCTTGACGTAAATGCCTATGCTTACTTATAGAAGATCAAACCTAAAGAAAGAATGATGAATTATTTGCTTTCTAATCAAAGGCTAATTTGCCCCTGCCGTTTTAAGATACCGTTTTTAATCCCATTGAAGAGTATTTTTAGAAATAGACAATAAAAGTCACTCTGGGGATCTAAAGTTAGTTTATTTGCTGATATAAAATTTTATTTTGATTAAATAATTTGTGTGATGATAGAATGTAGGACGCTGAGAAGAAATATTTTATTTAACTACACAAATCCAAAACAGTCTTCACGTGAGACTTTTCAGTTGCATTTTTTAAAAAGATCGGTCTCACAGAGATGTAATATTCATAGAACATTAGGAGAGAAAGAGAATTAGGGCATAATTCAGACAATTGAATGCAGACTTTCTGAAGCTACCGTCCTGAGCCTCTTTAAGACATAATCCCCTCCAGTGTGTGGGATTTTCAAGTGTACCGAGGACATCGTGGGGAGAAGATAATGTGCCGCTACCCGTAACTGCTAAGTTTGTGGTTAGTAGGAATTTAACCAGAGAGAAGCTACAAATGATCTGGAGAGAACAGCTCAGCAGTCCTGGGTGAGTTGGGAGGTCAGTCAACACATGGAGTGTTTAGTGCTTTGAGAAAGGTTTTAGTTCACACAAATGTGTCTGGAATCCTGCTTCAAAACACGTGGAGCACACTTGCAAGAGGCACCCTACTTTATTCTTTTAAGGAGAAAAAACAGGAGAAGAAATCATGCGTGTGATGAAAATTCTGATTATTCAAATAGCAGCGACACAAGTGGGGAGGCATCACTTGGTTTAGGGAAAGTTTCTGAGTTTATCGTTCACTTTGACATTCGTAGGATTTCAGATGCTCCCTGAGATAGCTGGTAATTATTTAAAAGGATGTGAGGGTCGTTGGTTATTTTTCAATGCAGAAGTGCAGCAAATGATAATAACCTGTTTCGAATATTATCTGACATGGCAAAAAGTCAGTTGCTAAAAATAATCCCTGTCCCAGTGTTTTCCAATAAATAACTTGTAGAAGAGCCATGTGAACCCGATTTCCATTTATTTTGTACGTTACGGATTCACGATAGGGAAATCCTAGCTTTGCAACCTCCTATGCTGTTGCCTCCATAGACTTGTCCAGATGTTGACTGCAAAAATCTTTCCGTTTGGGCAATTTTATTTTATTTTGGGCCATTTATTTTCCTTTGAAGAATTATACCTGCAGAGAATTCTCACAGACAGAACTAAATAAGAGTGAGAAGAAACAAAAAAGTAATTATTTGTCCTACCCCTTCCCTACCCTCACTCACACCCAAAGAAGACACGATCTTGAAAATAAGCAAGCAAAAATTATAACTACGTACTATTGGATGCTGTGGGGAGGGCTCAGGTTTCCTCCCACGCGGCCCTGGTTAGGGACGGTTTCTCTCCTTATATTCTTTTCTAATTTCTGCTGGCATTCCTGATGTCTCTTTCTCTCTGCCTCCAGGCTTCTCTGCTCCCTGAGGCTTTCTTTGTGCTTTTTTCAAGTCTCTCTTATTTCCGAGGCTTCTTTTCCCATCTAATCCTGAAGAACCATAATATCCACTCAGATGTTTTAAAGTTTATGAAATTCATCTTTGCTGGGGAAGAAAGTTGTATGCATTTCACCTCTGTAGTTTGACATTTGGAAGGAAGAGGCTGGAGAAAAGTTATGAGTAGGATTCACAGTAACAGTGACAATGTTTCTGGAAGTCTCACTGTAAGTCAGGCACTGTTCTAAGGGTTCTGTCTGTAATAGCTCGTTTAGCCACAGTAAACCCGTGTGGTACATGTATAGTAATTTCCCTATTGTACAGATGAGGAGATCGAGACACAGACACTGTTGATAATTTGTCCAAATCTAAGATGTCTTGAAGCTACAATTTGGGTCCTGGAAAGGTGGTTTTGGAGTCCAGTTTCTTCATCATGAGGCTCTAGAATTGATATTTAAGGTGTTATAGTCCCCTGACGTCATGTCCTTTCCTCCTCTCTGTACTTGCTGTTCAAACAGCCTTAAGCAGTTAACTGTTTCCTGTGAGAAGTGAGCACCCTGCTGGAACCCTCTGTGATCTGACATCATACAGACACTAGGGGAAAGAACACGTGTGTATCTGGAAGGAATACAGACTTTTATTGTGTGCTGCAGCCTGATTGGCTTTAATGGATTGGATAAATGAGTACAATCTGTACTTGGAACTGACTTCCCTTTAGCTAACTCTTGGCCTGCTCTTCTGGATATTCTGTGGTTTTTATATGGCCACAGTGAATCCAGGAGATAAAAAGGCCCATAGCCTGCGTTATCAGATGTATTCCCAGGCTTTTCCCAGGATGCTAACGGCAGCAACCCAAGAGTCCCTTTCCTTCTCTAACCACAAGGTCTTCTTGCCATCTTGTCTCATTAGATAAATATATTCACTGCTTTACTATTTAAGAATCTATAGGCTATGATAAAGGAACTATTTTGCCTTTGAGCATAAATACATCGTAATTTTCCCAGCTTTAGTAGAAGTACTCTCAAGCGCAACAAAATATTTTTCTTAATATTTTGCTTCAAACTCTACTATCTGTATGAGTTCATTTCACCTATTCGTTCTTTTCTGTTAATTAAGAGTTTTAATGAAAATGAAATTGTATTTTCAAAGAAATGAAAGTAATCTGTTGGGACTGATGAGTAGAAATTATCCTGAATGTCACATTCTGCATCCCCTTGGTAGATTTCCTAGGAAAATACCAGTGAAAGAATGAGCGTGGTGGCAATGGTAGTGTCCTTGGGGCTTCAGATTTATTTACTGCTTTTCTACCCACATTCTCAGCAATCACTTGCCCCCAGGCATGTCGAGGTAGAGCAAGGTAGCTAGGTTATTATCTCTGATGTTTAGATCATAATTACTCCAAAGCAAATTAAAAGATACCTGGGAGTTCAGGCCTTCTTTGATGTTTATAGCTTCAGCATAAGAAAATATACGAAAAAATTTGGCAAATTTGATCTGAACCTAAGGGGAAGAGAAAAGCTTGTATTTCTAATTAAATTGCTGAGTTGGTTTGCAATCAATACACATCTGAAGAAGATTTGAAACAGAAGAGAATTAATATTTGCTTTGGTCTTGTTAACTCTTTTTTCAATTTTCCAATTCTTTTAGGAGTTTAAAACAAAGGGGAGCCCGCATTCAGATGACATACAGTGTTAGGGACAGTGATGAATTTGCCAGCAATCAGAAATGCCTTGGCTATCGACTTAGAGGATGCAAAATTATACCCTGTTGTATAGCAATACTTTCTTTTTCACTCCATACAACTCACAATAAGTGAGTTATATTCTGTATAAGGATCACAAGAAAGCTCACAAATTAAGATGAGGAAGCAGGCCACTGAGATTAATTCCACAAATAGCTCATCTGAAAACTGGTGGTGTTCACACTATTTTTCCATGGAAAAAATGAGCATGTATTTGAAGAAACTATCCTAAAATGTATAAAAGTAACTCCAGATACTCCTGGAAACGAAGTACTCAGTCTATAATTTTTAACTTCTATCTTTTTTCCCTCTAGAATGACTTCTAGGCATCTTAACAGTCAAGATGCCAAGACATACTATTTCATTTATTTTTGACATCCTGAAGGCAACTGAGTATTTCAAGTTCAGGTCATGAGAAAGGTCTCCACAAAACAGGTTTACAACTGGATACGTATCAACACATTCTGGTTACCAGAAAAGAAAAGGCAACAATATTCTTACTTAGAAGTGTGTCCATTCACTTTGGGGTAAGCTTTTATAGTTCTCATATTATCATTTGATTTATTTCCTTGTATATTATATTAAGACAAAATTACAATTTCAGTGGGGATTTCAAAAGTACATCTGCTCACCTAATGTCCTACTGAGCACATTTTAAAATTGACAGATTTTTCTTTGTTGTTCTCAGCTAGTATTAATTTTCATTTTTATTTTTCATTTACATTTTGTGAAAATCAGCAAACACACAGAATACTGGGAATAGTATAATGAAGCTGCATGTACTTGACACTTGACTTCCAACTTTTTCAATGGGATTGGATCTCATATTTGTAAGTGTTATTGTATACTTGTTTAAAGAATCCAGAAATTCTTCTGAAGTGCCCTTCGCATTCAACAGTTCTAAAAGAGGTGAAGGTAGCATCACTAATTGAGTTTCTCCTCTGTAGCTAGCCAGCCCTTAATAAATGTCATCCTCTAGTCAATTTCAGATGTTACATTTCCCAAAATACTTTTTTTTTTTTTGCACAACTATTTTGTGCTTTGTTTCAGTTCAAAGTTCACATGTGGACAGGGGAGGAATTGTGAGGTTCCAGCAATTTCAAGTTTTCTTTTGCACCCAGTTATCTATCACCAGAGCTTACCACAGCAGAAGAGACTTTCTAGATATCTACTTTTTTCTCTGCGCTATTCATTCTGCTTCTCTCTTTCCATACACGTGAATCTGAGGTTTATCCAGGTTTTAGTCCGTTTGTGCTACAATAACAAATACCAGTGCCTGGGTCATTTATAAAGACGAGAAATTTATTTTCTCACAGCTCCAGAGGCTGGGAAGTCCAAGCTAAAAGGTCTAGCATATTTAGCGTGTGGCAGGGGCTCTGCTTTCAAGATTATGCCTCGTTGCTGCACTTTCCCACAGAGACAGGCAACAAGGGCCTCCCTAGTTCCCTCTAGCCTTCTGTTTGGTGCTAATCCCATTCAGGATCTAATGACTTGCTGAAGACCCCACTTTCTAGTATTGTTGCACTAGGGACTAAGTTTCAACGTGAATTTTGGAGGCTATACAAACCTTCAAACCATAGCACCCCATGCCTGTGGTCACCTCTGAATAGTACTTGACGTAATGATGGACAGGTACACTCCACTGTTACTATCACAACTGCATTATGGAGGAGAAAATAATGAAAAATAAAATGCAGGCTGGAAAAACAAAGTAGGCATTATCTGCTGTGCATCTGTGATTGTTGATTCCCTCTTGGATTCCAGTAATATAAACAATGACTCAGTCAAAGAGGATTTGCCCATTTTCATAGATGTTGCTGTGGACACAGAAGGAGAAACAAAGAGAAATGTGTGGGACTCACCCACAACCAGGAAGGACCCGGCCTTCCTCTCATAGGCAGCGCAGGACATGGTGCTCTGCCTGTTGCCCTGTCTGATTGTCCCACAGAAGGAGCGACACTTGTTTCTCTGCCCTTTTGTCCTATGTCTTCCTCATTCCCTTTTCTCCTCATGACCTTCTCTGCATGGGTGGTGGAGGTCTGGTGGGAATGTTGCTTCAGAAGAATGCTAGGAATGGCAAATGATGGTAGGAAGAGCAAAAGTTGCCCCCCCCATCCTGCAAGCTCGAGGGCCAACAGCATAAAATAGAAACTGGTTAGTGGGCAGTGGGCATACTGGGCATACAGCAGCAGGCTGCAGCTGGGGCGCTGGGAGGGACGAGGTAGAACAGGAAAACGAGTTCAAGGGAGGGTTGTTGGGACCGGGTGAAAAGGACTCTAACAAAAAAGAGATGAAATCAGGGAATGTTTGCACCTTACTCTGGACTCAAGTGCATTCCTGGTCCTTCTAAGTGATGGTCTGAGTTTGCACACTTTTATTTTCAGAAGTTACCAGACATACTGACAAAATAACAGAAAATATCTGTCAATGCCTTGATCTGGAGTCCTCGTCCAGGGCCATTCTTTTATATTCTGCATTCTTTCATAGGTGCTGTGATTGCTGTTCTGGTTTGGGGCTTCTGCTCACTGAAGCTAAAAGCCTTGTCTCCTTTTTCATTTTTTTTTAAATTGAAATCTAGGTCACCTGCAATAAATTCCTACAAATTTCCTACCCTCTGCTCAAAATTTGTCTATGTCCTTACTATATCCCGTTTTTTACACTGGTCTCTCCATCATTGTTCTTTAAAGCACTACCACGTCACTATTCCCAGCACCATTACCAGAACACATATTTTTCAATGGTTTTGATCTTTCTCTGATCCCCTAGACTGGATTAGATTTCCTAAAAGATTGTTTTTGTTGTTGTTGTTACAAACTATATTCTTTGGGTTATACTCATTGGCCCGATAATTATTTTTTTCCAGAAAGCTGTCTTTTGCACAGTACAATACCAGTATTTAGCACAATGCTGACACATAGTAGCTGCATAATTAATATTTGTAGGTACATAAATATTTTTTATCTTTTCAAAATGGTACATTCTATTGAAAATATCCAAAAAATGATTCATAGTCCCCAACACTAAGGCATATTTGTGTATAATCATGTTAAATTTTTCTCAAAAATGTAATAAATGCTCATTGATGAAAATATAAATTAAAAGGAACACACTAAAGGAAATGAATCTTATTCCAACCTGCAAATTCTTCCTGTATTAATTAGCTTCTACTAAAATTTCAAAATCCAATGACTCATAAAAGTAACCATTTCTTATTGCGCATAGGTTTACACTACAGGTCACCTGGGTAATAGTTCTAATTTGAGCTGGGTGTGACTGATCTCAGCTGGGTTCACGTTAACCTCTGTTGTTAGCTGATGGAACATTGGGGTCAGGTGGGGGCTTTCTGGTTGGTTGAAGATCAGGGGTCCTCAAACTACAGCCTGCGGGACACATGCAGCGGTATGAATTGTATTTGTTCCCATTTTGTTTTTTACTTCAAAATAAGATATGTGCAGTGTGCATAGCAATTTGTTCATAGTTTTTTTTTTAAACTATGGTCCGGCCCTCCAACAGTCTGAGGGACAGTGAATTGGCCCCCCTTTTAAAAAGTTTGAGGATGCCTGGAAACTTTAGGATGATCTCCGTTTTAGATGCCGTGTCTGTGTTCCACATGGCCTCTTATACCCCAGCAGGCTAACCTAGGCTTCTTTTTCTCATGGCAGGAGCAGGATTGCAAGAGAGAAAGGAAAAGCATGTAAAGCTTTCTCAAGGTCTAGGCTTGGAACTGGCACCATGTCAACTGCACATCTGTTGATCAAGGCCCATACCAAAGACAGAAAAATAAACTCTACTTCTTAGTGGTAGGTGCTCCAAAACAGTATTACACAGGGAAGGGTGGAAAATTCAGACTATTTTTATAATAAATCTGGTACAACCCCTTTAAATTTATTTATATATATCTATATTTATATAGAGATATTACTTTTATAATTACTTTTATAATAATAATTATAAACATTTAAGTATATTATATGTGTTTATATTAAAATGTATGTCAATAATTATATAAAATATAATATAAATATGTAATAATATTATGTACAATAAATATCACAGATAATATAATGATTATTGTAGTTGCAAAGATAATATACATTCAAAGGACTGCAACAAACTGGTCAACATATGGAGGTGGTCAACATAAGGAACTAGGTCTACTATACTCATACATACATCTGATGCATGTCCAAGGTATAAAAATTAGGGTAACTTAAGGAAAGGGTCAATGTGGGGAGGTGGGCAACCACCATGAAGGTTCTACTGTATATGTAATTTACAACTAAAATTATCAAATTTAATATGGTTTATTTATTCTGTACTTTACTAGAACTATTCCTTGCTTTCTTAAAAGTTCTTTGAAATATTCTATAGTGCATAATAGCTAATCGTGTGGGTAGACTATATTATTTATAAGAGTATGTAGCAACTTTCACTTATTTCATTCATTTTTTAAAACATGTTACCTCTGCATTATACAGAACAAGCTGTATACATTCATCCTATGTTATATTAGTGAAAAAAGTCACTGAGTAATAAAATCTCTTCAAAGTTGTATAAAATAATTTTGTGAAAGTGATGAAAAACTAAATGCAATTATAAACAATACTTTTAGAAAAATATGGAATATTAAAGAGTTCACAAGTTATCTTAAACATGAATCAAATTTAAATCTTGATGATTCTGGGAAAGGATAAGGAATAAAGTGCAATGTTCCCATCTCTTCTTGTCTTGCATGGGAAAGGACAATACATGGTATCTATAGTCTATCACTCAGCAATTGTCCTCTAAAGTATATAACCTACAGAAGCTCTTAGGTATATGCCATACAGATATAAGAAAAATGCCACAATGGCATCATTATAATAGTAACAAAGCTGGAAACGGTCCAAATGCCTGTCAACGAGAGCATAGACAAATAAATAAATATGTTGTAATATATCACAAAATAAAATACTCTTTAACAGTGAAAGCTACTGAACTCCATCTGTAGTTCAGAACAGGAAATGAAACCGGTCTACCCTGGTACCTCCAGCTCTTAGAGCCTGTGTGGCCATGACTGAGACAGCTGACCCTTTCTTACCACATTTTCCTCATGCTCAGTGAGGGTCATAGTCAGACGTACCTCATTGTGTCTTATAAGCAGTAAATATAAATACACATAAATCGCTATGAGAGAATGAGAGTACTTGACACATGGCTCTCAGACACCACCTATCATTGTCTTAAATTTTTGTTTGTTTGGGTTTATTTATTTATTTATTTATTTCGATGCTGAGGAAACATTTTCTCCTTGAGAATAAAAACATGTCCAGATTGTGTCATTTTCTTTTCCAATCTTACTTTTGGTTAAGAGATTGCTTCTACCTTGGGCCTTGGTTGCGACTCCTTCTCCTTTGAACGTCTTTCTCTTTTCTTCACTTAGTTCTTCATATCTTTTCTCAGACTTCATCTTCTCATTGAGACCTACACTGACCAGGCAATTTAGAACATCAACCCCTTGTTCTCCCTCTGGGGGTTCTGATTTCACTTCTGCTCAGTTTTCATGGCCCTTCTCATCTTTGGGCATCCTCATTGGAGTCACTGTCCTCATGGGCTGGAAATTTTATTTTGTTCACTTTTGGTACCAAGCACTCAGGACACACATGGCAAGCAGTCAAACATTTTTGTTGAATGAATGGAGGAATGTAGAGGTTAGAATCTTTGCCTCATGACTAACCTACTTACAACCTTGGAAAATTCACTTAACCTTCCTGAGCTTCAATTTCCTTATCTATATTTTGAAGATAACAATACCTACTTTGAAGGCTTTTGTGGTAATAATCCAAGGCGACAAACTGTAAGAGTACTCAGTACAGTGCTGACACATAAATTAGGGTCAGAAAAGACTAGCTGTTCTTCTCTTCTTTCCCCTTTACTTCTTTTTTCTTTTGTTAATATCATCCTCAGTTTCCATTAAAATGATTGAGTTCTTCACTAAATCTTTAATGAACTGTTGAATAATACAAGTTATAAAGCAATTAAAATCTCAAGAATGGCATGAATTAAGTGTTATGAATGTTCAGAAGAAGGATATGTTGTAAAGGAGGAAGGCAGGGAAGGAGATGTCCTTCCTTCGAGATGGAAGGAAGCTCACATGTCCGAGCTCAGAGAGCCTGCCATCAGGACAGGACACTGCCAAGGAACAACTGTATACATTTAGAGCAGTGTTTTCAACAGTTTTTATCTCATGGCTCACTTGAACCTGTAGTTAAACTTCCACGGCACATTTAAATTATGTTGATAAAAAAAAAAGAATATACTGTGCTTTGAATTTCTTTTGAAACTAATTTAATGAATGATCTTTAAAAAATTTTTGTGACACATATAAGATCCTCTCAGGGCTCCCCAGTGTGTCATGGCACACCAGTTGAAAATCACTGCTTCAGAGTCCTTAGCTTTCATCAATGTTTGGTTACCCATATGGAAATTAGAGATAACATCTGTTTTTCAAGACTACATGGAGGATTAAATGAGATTATTTTTGTAAAAGTATCTGGTTGGTGCTGCCTCATAGTAGAACTTCAAAAAAATTAGTCGATTACAGTGGGACATTTAATCTTTGCCAAGATGATAAAGATCAACACGCAGAGAGGGGATCGTGAAAGACGAAGATGCAGTGAGGTCCAAGCAAAGGTGGAGAAATTGTGAAATCATCAGTTTAGATTTTAAAGGGAACTGGAAGAATTCTTGAGAGTAAAAACAATGATCTCAGAATATGAAGGGTCTTGGTGTCCATGTAAAATGTCTGGAATTATTCCGTGGCCAGTGGCAAACCCTGAGGGTATTTAGAGTGTAGGATCAGTACCATGGGGGCCATGCTTTAGTTAGACTGACTAACAGGACAGCAACTGTGCCTGCTGCTTCACAAGAGAAGACACTTCATGCACTGAGACCAATCCCTACTGGGTGCCTGGTGCTTAAACAATATTTGCTGAATTAATTGAATATTAAAAAACGTATTTGCATTTTGTTAGGTGCACTATTCACCATTCTAATTAGTGTCTAGAGACAGTATGCACAGGGTAACGCTTTGCTTACTCTTTCCATCTCTAATGCATATGACGGGAATGAAGAAAATGGACATTTCCAGAGACTCTCAGGATTGACATACAGTCTCCTTTTTGGCTCATTTGAAATGCCAAGATTGAAAGTCAAATTTAAAGGATGGAGAAGATTGTTTTAAGTCCTTCAATAAAATGTCCCTTGGGGCCGAAGGTCTGATGGGATGTAAATAGCCATTTGTCAGCAATATGGAATTAACTGCCTTAAGTCTTTTCCTACCTTTTTTTCTTTTTTAAATGATGGCTCTTGCAAAACTGAGCAGGCTTCTTGTTTGAAGTGATATTTTGTTGACACTTGTGCCCTAGTGGAACTGGCATCCCAATTTGTGAGTGGGCAAACAGCCAGCTTGCAAATGGGCATGAGCGGAGGCAGCTAGCGTTTGCGGCTGACGTGCATTGATTATGCAGGATGTCAGGCTAGTAAAGTTGAAATGGCCGTCTGTCCTCTGCTTCTGTGCTGGCCACGGAGGGGACGGGCTGTCATGTGTTCAGCTTTCAGCTCAATTAATTCCAAAAAATAAAAATTAGCTTCCGTAGTTAATTGCAGCAAATTAATATGCCTGGAAAATCAGAATAGGTGTTACTCTGAAAGAAAAGAATAGGTATTCCTCTGAAGGAGACAAAACACAAAACAGTCTTTCTTTCTTTTTAGGGCTATATCTGTATAAAACAAAAGGCAGACTCTATAGGAAAAAAGTCACCCACTACCTTAATTTTGTTTTTAAATTTTAGGTCCCCCTAAATGATTTCAGCAAACTGCTGAATTTTACCCAGGTTTGCCAAGAAAACACTAAAGTCTAAGATAACCACCATTTCTAATCCTTGCAATATTATTTTTTTATTAGAAGAAATAATTTCAAGGCAATATTATTTTTTATTAGAAGAAATAATTTCAAAGCATATGTGATCATTGCACTAATGCTAGCGTTCCATTTCTGGTGATTCTTGAAGGGGCTCTCAAATTTTGGATTTCTTAGAGTACTTTCTAAGGAATCCAACAGACTAGTCTTATTCACGCCTTCCAGATGAATGGTGATGGCTTCTGGGACTGGACTTATGACTTCAGTCAGTCAGTAAACTGCCAAAGGGCATCGTCTCTCCCTTGTTCATGGGTATATCTCTAGTCATTGGTGCTAAGCCTGGCATATATCAGGTGCTCAGTAAATATTTTTAAAACCAATGAATAAAACCCCTTATGTAGGATATGTTTAGAAGGGCTCAGGGAACATAGAAAAAGGGATGGTGAAGAGAAGTGCAATGCATTAAATTACTAAACTGCACCAAGTCAAGTGCCAGGCTCTATTATATGGGCATAAATATTCCTTACCCATCTTGTAATTAACAGCTCAGATGTCACTATCTGATCACTTAGGTCTGAGTATTTGTCTCTTTTTATGTTTCCATCTTCTTCTGTCACAGCTCTTATAGATCACAATGTATTATAGTTGCTCGTCTATAAGTTATACCCCTTACCCTCCCCACTGGACTATAAAACCCATGAGGATAAATAAAGCATCCTTGTTCATGGTCGTAGACCTACCCCTACCTTATTGCCTACATCTTAATCATCATATCTCTTCAGTGGGTTGTTTGCTTTCATCTTTACCATGTTTCCAGGAGGTAAGCATTAATGTTCAGCTAAGAAAAATCACATTCAGATAAGTCAAATCACTTATCAAAGTCAAAGAGCTTATAAATGGCAGAAGCTGAATGAAAACCTAAAACTATTCCAAAAGTCTCTTTCTCTGTGTGTGTGTGTGTTTTCTATGTAACACTGCTATTCTACTTTATGGCCTCAATGATTTGGCATCCAGAGCCTCTGAAAAGTTCACATGATGAGAAACATACCACTCGAGATAGATTCCGGGCTACCCAGAATCTGCCCCCGAGATACAAAGTCTTCCAGTCTCTTGCTGGCCATTTCTAATGAAGTAATGTTGAACCTGTCCCTTGCTTGCAACTGCATCCCCAAAGCTTTACATATGTTTGTTTTCAATATTTCATTTATTAAAGCAAACTCAGTGCCTGGACATCTGGGTATATAGGCAAACAAAAAGATATCATACATTTCAATTTCAATAGGAGCCAGAGGGACTCTCTACCAAATCAGGCAAAAGCCGGACTAGAAAGAAGGGATAAATTTTTATCAAGAGAACATATTAAAACCAGATGGGATTGAGAAAGAGGTACAAGTCAAACTCATGCACACAGGGCTTCTGCTGCCTCTGACTGCATTGGGGAAGCTCAGACTAGAGATGCCTAAAGCCACTGTAAGAACAAAATGAAAGAAAAATGGGCAAACATCCTCGGGGTAACTTTAAGTTCATCAGCTGGGTCTTTCTTTAGTGCTCCCCATTGAATAGTTAGGGTCTTGGACACAGAAACAAAAGTTTCAGAATTTGTTTATCAACTGAATCGGAAAAGAAGAGAAGTAGCGAGGGAGAAATAGAACACCCTCCAGCTGATATTCCTCAGAGCTACTGTCTTTGGTAAGATTGAAGCAAAGGCAAGGAAAACTTTAAATTTATATCTCTTGCACGTAAGTCGCGGTGTTTTTACAAAAGTCTTTGAAGATGCTTTGTATATGAAAGTGCTTCAATGGGGAAAAATACATTAACAAAAACAGCACAGTGATAAAAAGACAAAAATTGCATAAACAATGAGTGATGAAAGAAACATCACATTATATATTAAGTAGATGTTATTCAAACATTTTTGCCTTTTTTTTAAGGACAAAAACTCTCATGCTCTTCCACATCCTGCTATACTTTTAAATGCTTGCACCGTGTTTGATTGTTAATCCAACTTCTCAAATTTATATCATCTTGGAATAAACATAGCTTAGAACAAATTCCATTTCCTTTCTTTTGATAATGCATAAGACACATGGATTCAGACTGATGAGAACTTTTCTTCTTTCAGGTAAAGCACTTCTTTTACTTTGGCCCCATGTAATTTTATGTCTGAGAAGGAACTTTAAAGGCTTTTTAGTCCCAACCCCTTATCTCAAAGACAGTAAGGAGAAAACCTCTTTGCATCATGCCCCAGTATCCTTGACCCTTAGAAGCAGCAGAGGCACCCCTTGCCCTATTTGACCCCAAGATGGTCATATCCAGGAGAATGTGGGGAGCTTCCAACTTTCTTTGGGTTCTCCCTGTACTCAAAAGCCTTGTCACCCAAGTTAGACGACATTATGAGGGTAGTAGTATAGGTCTCTACTCTCTAATTTAAAATACAAAGTATTGACTTCTCTATCTGCAAGACACACGTATAATGCATGCGTTTGTAGTATGTGTAAGCTGTGCATATACAGAGTACATGTATAATTATTGGGGCAGTGTAGAAGTAAGCCTATGTAGATGGGCACGATAGGAAAATAGGGAAATATAAAAATGCATACATTTTATTATATTCACATAAGAGAGGGCACCCCGCTGGGGTTTGAGCCAGATAAAGAGGAGGAATTAGGTATGGGGTACATGGGGATTCTCTGTGCTCTCTTTATAATTTTTCTGTAAATCTAAAATTGTCCTAAAAAATAAAGTCTATTTTATAAATAAGTGAATAAGGTCTACAATCTGCAGATTTCCTGCTGCCCACATTTTCCCACGTCCCTTAAGTGTTTTATTCCAAGTCCAAAGCTGCTTAACTAACTAAAATCCCAAGTTGATACTCACAGGCAGCAAAAACCTGTTAGTTCACTTGTAAACTAAATGGAAACCTCATCCCCTTGGTGCTCGGAGCTACCTTTAGGTAATATTTTGCAGGAAAGGAAAAGAAAGAAACTAACAACAAAAGAATGGTTGGGTCTTGTTTGAGTAACATGGCCTCTGAATATTTCTACCTTAAATCTTGTAGGAAGCATAGATTCCCCGAGGCCAGCATTTATAGTGATTCTTCTCTCTGCAGTTTCCAAGGAGGATAGATTTTATGTGCAATTATGGGAAAGAAAAAAAAATTATGTTTATACAGAGATTGTACTTTGTTGTTATTATTATGATGATTGCAAAAAGAAAAACAAAAAAAGATTAGTTTGCGTCCTAACCAAAAAGAAGAAAAACAAATGCTGTTAAGAATAGGGAGTGTGATTTAGAAGGAGAGCGACAAAAAAAGCATTGTTGTGTTATTTTGTGTTCAGAAAATGAATACATCAATGCTTAACATTTATGGAGCCATAGAAACCGGCCTCAGCTATTTCTCTTGAGGAAAGAGATGAACTGGCTGCGAGTAAAGCCGTGCAGAACAAATAGCACGGCGAACTGACTCGTCACTCTGATCGCGTGTCTGTCGGACCACATGCATCAGAGATGTTTTGTTTCGTTAGTGCTTACCAATGCATTATTCAGAAATATCATCAGCTCATATTCAGGAAGGCACTTCGAAAAGAAATCTGCAATGGGAGCAGAAGCCCATAGCATATGAAATTTATAGGACGCGGAGAAGTTAATAAATCATTTTTTATTAAGGCTGAATCTCCCCCCTTTTCTCGGACGGTGATCTATGCATGCAGCTAAATATCACAAACCCACCGTTTGAATGCATGGCTCTGAAGGTAAAGAATATTCAGCTATTAATAAAGATTATTTCCTAAGGCGTATATTCATTTGGGGATTAGTTCGGTCTGAGCTCTAGTCTTTTAAAAAGAACATTAAAAGGTAAGGTCTTTGCTGGGAAAGTCACCTTCTCCCTTCGCTCTGCTTTGCCTGGCTCAGCTGGAAAACTACCTTAATTCCCTACTCTATTTGGGGTGACGAGACCTCCTGATCTTGTGACTAAATGAAAAGCTGGAAAGGTTCTTATTTACTCTTTCTTGTACAGAGTCAGCCATTTTAGGCACATTTGTATTCCCAGGGCTGTTGTCCGTCAGCCGAGGCCGCCTTCCACGCAGCGAGTCTCCGACGCCCGCACCGGGGTCTGGTGGTGGAGGCGGGTCCGGACCGAGCTGAGCGCCTCTCCCGCGCCGGACGCGGAGATGCAGCCGGACGCGTCTCAGCCAGAGCCATCGTGATTGTGCAGCTTCTCTTCCTTGTGATAATCCTGAAAATGTGAGCAAAGGGGAGTATGAAAGGGAGCACAAGACTCCATTAGCACACACAGAACTGGGTGCTGTGAATCTGTATGATAAATGGAAAAAACAAACACCACCACCAACAAAAAAAACCCTGAAATCTGCTTTGGCTAATGATGTGATGACTGCAGGTAAATTGCCTCTCTCTCCTGCAAAAGGTGATTGTGGTATGCTCTTAAGAAGGGCGTTTGGACTAACCCAGGTTCCCTGTGCGGCGGTGGGAATGTCACACATACAATCTTAAGTTTTTACGACATACATTTAGTTCTTCAGGAGTGTGTGTATGTATGTATTTACATACAATCGCTCATAAAAACATTAAAAGCGCCATAAGAAGCGCCATAACATTAAAAGTACTGTAAGTACCTGGAATGGTATGTGTATCCCCCAAAGAAAAAATTATTATGCAGTTCTTTCCAGTAGGCAAAGATATATACCTTTTAATATGTTACAGAAGGTTGCTTTCATATATAAAGCATCTTCAATAAAACAATGTCTCTTGCAAGATAAGCCATGGTGTTTTTTGGTATCAAAATCCCCCTCCCCGCCCCCACCCTGAATCATATTGGGCGCTTGCAAAGCTCTGAGGGAGGCTGTATAAAGTGGTGCTGGAGAGAGTAATTCTTGGACGGCGCTGAAAGGTTCAAATCCCACCTGTGCCTTGGGCAAGCTACATACGTTCCTCGTGCTTACTCTTATTTCCTCTGCTGTCAGACTGGAATTCTAACAGTCCCTGCCTCATACAAATTCAAAGGGGGTTGAATGGGTTTCTATAATATGACTAACGCGCTTAGGACAGTATGTGGTCCATAGTGACTGTCACTATGCAGTGGTGGCTGTTACTTCTGACTCTACCTTCACAGTAGCAGCTTACACGGACTCACTATTTCTGCTCATCCACTGTCACCGTCCTCTAGCAAACGAGTGCTTGGCCAATGCA
Source organism: Perodicticus potto (assembly GCA_963574655.1). Taxonomy (NCBI): domain Eukaryota; kingdom Metazoa; phylum Chordata; class Mammalia; order Primates; family Lorisidae; genus Perodicticus; species Perodicticus potto. Next base: position 35,703 of record CAUYRH010034441.1, read on the forward strand.
GATGTGGCTCCATGGTCTTCTTTTCAAGAGAATTGGAATCTGAAGGGAAAATATGAGTTCCAGATAACAAGACAAACATTATCCTCCCAAACAAGGTGACTATTTAAGTAAGAATCAAAATCTCTGAAATCTCCAGAGGCACATGGCACTAGAGCCTTATAACCTGAAGCCAAAGCAGAATATTGTTTAGCTATAAACATATATTTGTATCGAGATGACTTGATTTGAGTTGTTCCTTACTTAGTAATAACCCTTTTTCATTCTACTATAGAAAGTACTGTTTCCCTTAATAGGTGCTAAATGAACACTGATTCCCATGGCTTGCTGATCAATAGCAAAACAGATGCAATTATGTGTGGACATATATTATATATATGTGTATATATATATATATTTTGTGTAGATCTCTATATATATATTTTTTTTTTTTTTTTTCCATCTCGGTTAAAACTCGGTGGACTGCAAGTTATTTTTCCTCGGATGCTATTTTTATATTCAGGTCTTCTAGGTATCATAACAAACAAAATTAAGAGTAATATACATTCATTTTTTAAATCAATAAAACTAAGCTATAAAATTTTAGATGCCTTTGAGTGTACCTCAAAGAATGTGACATCAGCAGTTATATAATTTTATTGCTGATGTTAAGCCTGTGACAAACTCTCAGCTACAGTTTGCTCTGGATGTCGGAAAATGAACCTTATGAATTTTAATGCCTTTTACTTTTGACATTGATTTATGTTTTGTACAGCTGTACTTTTCTATACACTGATATAAATAAACAGCATCCTTAATAGAACATTTGGAGAATGCCTTGTTCTAAAGTGTTACTTTTTAAACATCAGCTGGAGATTGTTTAAGTAATAATATTCAGAGTGTGTACACTAATCACAACAATTTGAAGTGATATAAAGATGTCTATAAATGTTTGTGTGTTTGTTTTATAGATTCAAGCTTTTAGATATGAAAACAGTGTTCAAATAAAGCTGCTAGAGGTGTTTTCAAACACAGCCAAAAACAAAGATGACATGATGATAATCTAATAGACTTGGAGCCAGCATCTGATAGTGAGTCATTTAGAAAGGAGGTGTTTGTGCTCATTCAAGGGCAAAGTTTGGCCTCCGAGATTGGGAAACAGAGGGCACCGAAAGGGAAATTTTTCTGTGCTCTTCCTGTTTATGATATATGCATGATTGGATGGCATCTTAATTAACTTGGCTTTACTTATGTTACAGACACTTGGAAAACAGTTGTTATAGGGCATCCAGACAGCACAGACTTTCTTCTTCTATATGTGTGACATATGCAATAGTGACCACAGGTAGAAAGCTTTCTCCTGAATCAACTTTTCTTTTCTTTTCTTTTTTCTTTTCCTCATCTCCTCTCATCTTCTCTTCCTTTTTCTTTTCCCCCCCTCTCCCTTCCTCCCTCCCTCCCTTCCTTCCTTCCTTCTTCCTTCCTTCTTTCTTTCATTTTTTTGATAGAGTGTCTCACTCTGTTCCCTGGGTAGAGTGCCATGGCATCCTAGCTCACAGCAACCTCAAACTCTTGGGATCAAATGATCCTCTTGCCTCAGCCTCCTGATCATCTAGGACTCTAGATACCTGCCACAACTGGCTAGTTTTTCTATTTTGAGTAGAGTTGGAGTCTTGTTTTTGCTCAAACTGGTCTTTGGAGCATGATTCACTCCCGAGACTGAATCGACTTTTCCATGAGTTTACGTCTTACTTTCTCTCATTAGGAGATGACCTCAAATATAAGGGAGGCCCACTGTTGTGCCTGTTGTCCCACACTCTGTTATTTAGGGTTCTCAGTGACCAAAGAAGGTATGCAGACATGATAGCATCCACTATCATACACTATTATTATATAATGACTAGGAGCTCTTCCATAATTGGGGGGTGATGATTTTTACTCTACAAAACTTAGGTAAAAGAAATAACAAAATCAGTTATTTTCTGAGTATGTTGTTAATCTGCTCTGATCCCCCCCCACATACCTAGATGGCAGGAAACGAGATTCTGATCATTTTGGGGGAAACATTTTACTCTTTATTAGGATAGGAAGAGAACCTCAGTGACCTCCTAAATTCCAGAACATTTTGGGAAAAGTCTTGAATGTGGACATCAAAGCCATGAATTTACTCAGTAACCCAATCATCATGATCCATGCATTGTAAAGTCTTCCAATGATACAGAAGACATGCTACCAAATTATCTTTTAAAAGTTAGATTTCTGTGAAATGGTGGATATTGTGCTCGTGTGAAATCTTTCTTGCTATTTTTTGACAGGTTCACCGCTAGCCCATATGGCAATGGAGGAAAATATATTCTGACTCAGAACACCATAGCACTTTAACTATGAAATTGTTTCTAATGTGAATGGTGCCCCCTAGTTGTGAACAATTGTATAACTGTCTATAGCATCTCAGTAGAAATCAGAGGTTTCCTTATTACTTACTTTGTAACATCTCAACATTGCACATATTACCATTATGGCACTGAAGGGGACTTTGTGACAGTTGGGGAAACTGAGGTCAAGGAGGTAAAATGAGTAGTCAAAAATAGTTGATGAAAGCAATGGAATTAGGAACCATATCTTCTAATTCTTTCACTACCATATTTCCACTTTGATAAAATTCTTAAAAACAAATGCGCATTTAAAAAATTCTAAACAAAAGATAAATGGTAAGCATGTGAATGTGAGAGAGTTAACCTCATCATCATGAGATTCACCGCATTATAAATAACAAAAATAAGTTTCGGTAAAGCTATTTAAAAATACAGCTACTTTTCCAAAAACAAATTTACATAGATCTTACAGGAATGTGTTTTGTTTGCAGAGAACTGCTCCCATACAACTGGTAATATGATGTTAGTCTTTATGGTATGTAATGTTCCAGAAGACATGGCTGTTCTCCCAGGGCATCTCTCTATGGAGTTTCTATATAATGAACACAACTTACCAGCAGCCAGTTGCTAAGGTTAGGAAAAGTGTTGCCAAGCGACCTGTCTTATTAAAAAAATAATCACTGTTCAATATTTTGGAACCATGGTTGTCATTATTCTCCCTCTCAAGCTTAAGACAGCTGGTCTACCTTTTCTCTCAGCCTTCACTACTCTCCTGATCTGTCTTCTAGTCATTGTCAGACCAAAGCAGACTCAATGCCTCAGTATTTCGGAAGGTGCCTAATGATGCCAATGGAGTCAGCAATATAATTAACAAGGAGCACGTGGTACAGCTTTTGGTGAAAGCACCCTGGTTCGTCCTTTACGTATGTTCACTCCTGGTGAAAAATAGTGAAGGTTCTATGAGTTCAGGGACTTAATAGCATCTTCTTTGACTAGGGGGTGATTCTTCCAAGGGCAGAACAAATTACATACATTTATTACATTTTTGCTCAGTCTATAACTCTGTCTCATGTGCTGCAAAGTGGAATTTTTTTTAAGGTCCCAGGTTAACTTTTTTTTTTGGACATGATAGTATGCAATGAATTTTATTTTATTTTTTTTAAGAAAGAAGAAAACTGTATTAAATTTGTAATATTCAAGTCATGTTTGATTTCTGTGTTTACAAGAGATATAAGATACAATTCATGAAATAACAGATGTTATCAATAGATATAGAATATTACGGTTTCAATTTTTTCTCTTAACAATTTTTTTAATTAAATTATAACTGTACATTAAAGCATTTATGGGGTACAATGTGGTGATTTTATATACAATTTGGAATCCTTACATCAAACTGGTTAAGATAGCCTTCACCTCATTCACTTAATTATTGTGTTAAGACATTTATACTCTATTCTTAATAGATTTTACATGTACCCTTGCAATATGCACCATAGGTGGGGTCCCACCCATTACCCTCCCTCCACCCAGCCTCTCCTCTTCTCCCCCTTCCTCTTCCCTCCTTCATCCTGGGCTATAGCTGTGTTTTATCGTTCATATGAAAGTATGGGTGCTAATATATTGGTTTCATAGCGGTACTGAGTACATTGGATACTTTTTCTTCCATTCTTGAGATACTTTACAAGAAGAATATGTTCCAGCTCCATCCATATAATCACAAAAGAGGTAAAGTCTCCATCTTTTTATGGCTACATAATATTCCATGGTATATAGATACCACAGTTTATTAATCCATTCATGGGTCCATGGGAGCTTGGGCTTCTTCCATGACTTGGCAATTATGAATTGGGCTGCAATAAACATTCTGGTGCACATATCTTTGTTGTAAAATGATTTTTGGTCATCCGGAGATATACCTAGTAGAGGAATTGCAGGATTGAACAGCAGGTCTACTTTTAGTTCCCTAATTGTTCTCCAAACTTCTTTCTAAAAGGAACGTATTAGCTTGCAATAACCCCACCAGCGGAGAAGTGTTCCCTTTTCTTCACATCCACGCCAACTTCTGTAGTTATGGGATTTTGTTATTTGGGCTACTCTTAATGGAGTTAGATGATACCTCAAAGTGGTTTTGATTTACATTTCTTTGATGATTAAAGATGATGAGCATTTTTGCCTATGTCTGTAGGCCATACACCTCTTTTCTTCACAGAAGCTTATGTCCAAGTCTCTTGCCCACAATGAAATGGGATCACTTGTTCTTTTCTTATTAATTAGTTTCAGTTCTCTGTGGATTCTAGATGTTAAACCTTTGCCAGAAACATAGCCTGCTAATATATTCTCCTATTCTGAGGGCTGTCTGCTTGCTTTACTTACTGTGTTCTTGGCTGTGCAGAAGCTTTTTAGTTTGATCGGATACCAGTAATATATTTTTGGTGTTGCTTCAGTTGCCCAGGGTGGGGGTTGGGGGGATCCTCCTTGTAAAATATTCTCCCAGGCCAATTTCTTCAAGTGTTTCCCCTGTACTCTTTATAGCTTCATGTTTTAAATTTAAATCTTTTATCCAGTGAGAATCAATTTCTGTTAATGGTGAAAGGAATGGGTTTCAGTCTTCTGAAACAGTCTTCAGTCTAACAGTTTCAGTCTTCTTCAAGTTGTTAGCCAATTCACCCAGCACCATTTGTTAAATGGGGACTCTTTCCCCCAGTTTATGTTTTTGATAGGCTTATCAAAGATCAAATGACGATAAGTGGGTGGGTTCATCTTTTGGTTCTAATTCTGTTCCAAACATCTACCTGTCTATTTCTTTGCCAGTACCATACTGTTATGATCACTCTAGATTTATAGTATAGTCTGAAGTCTGGTAGTATGATTCCTCCTGATTTGTTTTTATTTCTGACTAATGTATTGGCTGTTCGAGGCTTTTTCTGATTCCATATTAAAAAAAGTACTATATATTGTGCCCCATGATTGCACTAATGTACACAATTATGATTTAATAAAATTATAAAAAAAGAAGAAAAAAAGTACTATTTTTTCCAGATCTTTAAAGTATGACAGTGGTGCTTTAATAAGGATTGCATTAAATTTGTATACTGCTTTGGGTATGGACATTTTAACAATGTTGATTCTTCCCAGCCATGAGAATGGTATGTTTTTCCATTTGTTAACATCTTCAGCTATCTCTTTTCTCAGATTTCCAGACTTCTCCTTATAGAAAACTTTCACATCCTTTGTTAGGTAAATTCCAAAATACTTCATCTTCTTTGGTACTACTATAAAATGAATAGAGTCCTTGACTATTTTTTCAGCTTGACTATTGTTTGTATACATAAAAGCTACTGATTTGTAAGTATTGATTTTGTATCCTGAGATACTACTATATTCCTTAATAACTTCTAAGTTTTTTTTTTGTTTTTTTTTTTGTTTGTTTGTTTTTTTTTTTTTTGCAGTTTTTGAACAGGGCTGGATTTTAACTTGCCAACTCTGGCATATGGGGCCAGCACCCTACTCCTTTGAGCCACAGGCGCTGCCCAACTTCTAAGAGTTTTGTAGTTTAGTCCCTGGGATTTTCCAGGCATAACATCACATCATCTGCAAAGAGTGAGAGTTTGATCTCCTCTGACCCCATTTGGATACCCTTGATTGTCTTCTCTGCCAGATTGCAATGGCTAAGACTTCCTTTACAATGTTGAATGGCAGTGGAGACAGTGGATATCCTTGTCTAGTTCCAGATCTGAGTGCAAATGTTTTCAATTTTATTCCATTCAGTATGATATTCGCTGTGGGTTTGCTGTAGATAACCTCTATCAGTTTAAGAAATGTCCCTTCTAAGTCTATTTTCTTAAGTGTTCTGAGCATGAAAGGATGCTGTATATTATCAAGTTTTTTTCATCAATTGAGAGAATCATATGGTCTTTGTTTTCTATTTTGTTTATGTAATGTATTATACTTATTGATTTACATATGTTGAACCAGGCTTGAGTCCCTGAGATAAAATCAATTTGGTCATGGTGTATAATTTGTTTAATGTGTTGCTGAATTCCGTTTGCTAGGATCTTATTGAATATTTTTGCATCTATATTCATTAATGATATTGGTCTATAATTTCCTTTCATTGTTGGGTCCAAAGTAATATATTTTATTATCCAAAAATGCCTTTAATTTTTTTTCTAGAGCTACTATAGTTTTTAAAATGTAGAGTCACTTGGGCAATAGAGAATGGTCTTTTGAAGAGGTTTTATGTTTTTGTACTTTTTGTGTGTGGCATGTTGGATTATAATGACAAGCAGAAGAAGAGAACATGTTTCTTTTAATAAGAACCTTTCCCCTCTTTTTACATATCAGGTGGATTTTCCTTTCTCAAATTAGTCTCTTTGTACTTTCCATCTTCCAATCACATCACAGAAAAGGAAAAAAAAGTCATTCAATAGGCCTGAAAATTTATTATCCAGACGGGAAAATTCATAATATCTAACTAGAAAGAAGAGGTAAACAAAATGTAAGCACAGTAGATTGCCTCAATTTTATATGATGAAACGAGAATAATAAAGCATGTAAAATCGTACAAGAAACATAATAAACACCATCATCCAGCTAATGGGATGGGAATTAAGAAGGCAGATTATTTTCTCTAGGCTTGATGACCTTTTATTCTTCTTAACCACCTTGCATTATAAAGAAAATGAAACATTAAAACAACTGCATTTAGTGGCCTCAAAGTATTAATTGCAGTTCCTCAACCCCGGCCCTTATTTTCTATGTAGTATGAGAGAAAACATCCTGTAAGAGCAGTAATGTTTGTTGGGAAGGGAATGTTTTATTCTGTTCTTGAAAATCTAGAGAACAAGACATTTAGAGAACATTCTTCCACCCCCTTCTTCCCTAATATAGCTTTCCCTCTTTTGATTGACATCAGTTATGAGATGAGTTGACAAAACTTATGCAATTTGTGCCACTTTTTTTTTTTTGAGCTACAAATTTGCATTGAACCTGGCAATGCTAACCATATAATTTCTCTTTCAAATCTCTGAAAGAGGTGGTCTTCCCTTCCTTATGATGGTGTTCTCTTGGTTCCTTATTTAAGAGAACATGATTGCTCAGCTAGTTTTCTAGAAAATTTTCTCACAAATGTAAGTCCTATGAGCAATTCAGCCATGTGAATCAAACTGACTAGTCCCAAAATCAGGCACTAATAGGTTACTCTTTGACAATCTGATTATGTGAATTAACTGACTTATATTGAGGAAATTTTCCCTTTAATGATAAAAATACCTTTCTCATATGAGTTTTCAGAAATTGGATGGATTATCTCATTATAGCTGCTGAATCATTGTAAGTGGTGAAAATTAATGAGGTCTTAAACTCTGAAAGTCTACGAATTGATGTTTCAATTCAGTCAAAACAATAGATCTAGTTTCTATCTATGGCAGATTCTGATAGAGAGCACAGGAAAGAAAATCCGATTCATTGGTTAACATGCATGAGGTTCAGTATGATTTCCTTCAGCCATAAGACATATGAGTCAATGATTTATTCTTGTGAATGGTATTTATAACACTGTTTAAAAACCTGTTTCATAAGAGGTTCTTTAAATATATGACAAGAGCTTACATATCCCTCTCTAAGTTTTTCTTGCCCAGGTTAAGACATGATCAGCTGTTAGTTGTGATAACAGTTTCTGGGTCCCTCACAAGCCTAGACTCTTGTTGGATATTATTGAGCATATGTTCGGTGCATTTAAACGTCTTTGCAAAAGAGCTGCTTTCAATCCAAGTATTATATTTTCTTAAGTTATTTTAACCTTAACAGAGAATTTAAAAATTACATTTGTTATTTTCATTGTGGAGATTTAAACTTGGAATTCTAGCTAGAAAAGAATTTAAGAATTTTCATTTCTTCATTTACATTAGCTCTTCCTACCAACTTTAGAATGTAAATAACTATGATTATGGTTTTCATGTCTCAATCTAAGTACTTGAATATCTAAAATATAGGTACAAATATTAAAGGGAACATGAACAAGATAGGGGTCTAAGGGATAACACTGTATGTGATCCCTTTGGAAAAGTGCTTTTTAAAATGTGATTATTACCTTTTTGAAAGGGAAAAATCTTATATACTAAGGGTTAATGTAAGTTTTTGTAATTATTAAGTATAGGCAATCATACTTATACCTACAGTACCTATCCATATATAAACATTTTTAAATTGTACAAAAAAGAAATAAAATTAAGAACAATAATTTTTTCTAATAGAATATAAAGTCATAATCTGATATTTAACAGCATAAATATTATTTTCATTAGGTAGTTCTAATTTTATTCATTTCTTGAGTATTAGTAGTGGAAATGGACAGTTGTCTTGTAACCAAATTTAACAGGCATGCTTCTAATACTGCATCAGTGGATAAAGTTTACTATAATGTTTTGATAAGTATCTTTCATCAGATTGAGGAAGTTTCTAGCTGTTTTTAATTTGTAAATTATACATATGCATACATGTATATATACATGTATGTATATGTGTGTGTATATATACATGTACATATACACACACATATTACACGCATATAATGTAATTCATTTTCAATTTTTTTGTTAGAGCTACTTTGCTAATCATTTTTTGGGGATTTTTGCATCTATTCTCATAAATGAGATTGCCCTTTGTTGTCTATTCTGTACGCTTCCTCCTTCTCTAGTTTTGATATTAAAGTCATGTTAGCCTCATGAATAACTTTGGAAGCTTTCTTTCTTATTCTATAGTCTTGAAAATTTTAAGATTAGATATAAATTATCCCTTTCTTGTAGATTTTTGTGACTATATGTATATATATATATGATATAATATATATTAAATCCAGGTCACCTATACAATGACCTGGGTTTAATATACTTTTCTAGGATATGCTATAGTTTGGATATTTCACCCTCCAAACCTCATGTTGAAATTTCGTTCCCAGTGTCGGAGGTGGAGCCTGGTGGGAGGTATTTGGAACATGGAGGAAGATCCCCCATGAATAAATTGATGTCCTCCCTGGGGTGGGGAGGGGGACTGAGTTCTCTCGGTCTCTGTCTCTCTCTCTCTTAGTTCCCGAGAAAGCTGGTTGTTATTAAAAAAGGAGCCTGGACCCTCCCCCTTTCCACTTCTTCTCACCATGCAATCTCTCCACATGCTGACTCTGCTTTTGCCTTCTGCCATCAGAGGATACAGTCTGACGTCCTCGCCAGAAGCAGATGCTAGTGCCATGCTTCTTTTATAGCCTGCAGAACCATGAGCCAAATAAATCTTCTTTATTTATATGTTACCCAGCCTCGGGTCTTCCTTTATAGCAACACAAATGGCACAGAGAGAGAGATTTCAGCACTATATATTTAAATTACTTAAAAGATTACTTGTATATATAAGACATAATTAGTACATACTAAACAGACATATTTGCAGTATTCACTTTAATAAGTTGTGAAGTGTATATATACATATGTGCACTTGACATATATGTACTTAACACATATATGAATAATTTCATTCAATGAGCAGAAAATTTTATTTTTGAAGAAGTCCAATTTGCCCATTTTCTTTTTATAAATTGCATTTTCATGACTTATCTAAGAAGTCTTTGCCTAATCCAAGGTCATAAAGATTTCCCTTTTTGCTTTCGCTAGAATTTTCACAGGTTTGCATTTCATATTTAGGTGTAGGATTCATTTTTGGTTCATTTTTTTATATGTGAAATTCAGTTTTTTAACCTATGTATCTAAAATTATTTTTGTACCATTTACTGAAAAGAGTATTCTCCTCCAACTGAACTGAACTTTTGTCAGAAGTCAGTTGTAGGGGTGTGTGTGTGTCTTTCTGTGGACTTTATTCTGTGACATCTATCTACTGTATTTATATTTTTTTTAATTTTTATTTTTTATTAAATCATAGATGTGTACATTAGTGCAATCATGGGGTGCAGTGTGTTGGCTTCATATACAATCTGAAATATTTTCATCCAACTGTTTGACATAACCTTCATGGGATTTTCTCGTTTATTGTGTGAAAACATTTGTATTCTGCATTTAATAGGGTTCACCTGTACCCTTCTAAGATGCACCACAAGTGTGATCCCACCATTTACCCTCCCTTCACCCCTTCTCCCCCCTCCCCTCCCTTGCCTGTTTCCCCACATTTTTATGCTATAATTGGGTTATAGCCTTCATATGAAAGCTATAAATTAGCTTCATAGTAGGGCTGAATACATTGGATACTTTTTCTTCCATTCTTGAGATACTTTGCTAAGAAGAATGTGTTCCTGTCCCCTCTTCTTTATGTGGT
>CAUYRH010034442.1:0-16807 GCA_963574655.1 Perodicticus potto
GAGACGGGGAAAGACCGGGAGAGGAACGGAGAGAGCTTCTCTCTCCCTACTTGAAATCTCTCCCACTACCAGGAGCTTTGGTGTTTTCTGTATTCTTTTCTGTAAATCAATTCTGTCTTATCACGGACAGGTGTGGGGGGGGAAATAATGTAATGAAGAATAATAAAATACATGTATTTTAAAAAAAAAAAAAACAAGGTTACTCTTGAGGGTCTCTAGTCCTTAAGCTGCATGGTCAAAAAGCTAAGATGTACCATCTTGGAGCTAAACCTCAGAGTCAACTATCTAGTCCTAGGTGCTGTGGGATTGCCCAGTTTCAAAGACTTTCTCCACTTGGCTGCACAGACCTGAGACTCTAGGAGACCTAGGTTTTATTCCAGCTTTGCCACTCCTGAGCCACACCCTTATGCTTGTCCCCCATATCTCATATTCAGAATGGGAGGTATAGTGGGAGGTTGAATAAGCTTGCATGAATGAATTTGATAGCTTTGACTTTTTCCTATCCCATTCCAAGTCTAGTTTTTCCATCCATCAAACCTGTCTCCCCATCACCTGTTTCACAATTCTCACCGTGTGATATATTATTGCTCTTCTTGGAACTCTTTCCTTTTCCTTCTTATTCGCCTGGGTTGTACTTCTCTTCCAGGCCCTGCCTCCTCCAGGTAGCCTCCAACCTAACTGCATGTGTTCTCACCCTCCTCAGAGCTCCTTTAGCACATTTACCCCCCTAAAATTCCTACCTGACACTTTTAAGTGATTGGACATTATAATTAGCTTTACATGTAAGAAATGCTTGACAAATGTTTGTCCCTTAGAAGCAAGGAGCTTCATTCCTTTTGTATGTCCATGGTGCTTAACATGGAACTCAGCCAGGCGGGTGTTACTAGCAATCAATTAGTGATGGAACTGGGGAATGATGTGTATATTTGTTGCTTGTTCAGGGGAGGGAGAGGCCAGTATGACTAGAGTGGTAAGAAAGGAGTACCCCGCAAGGGTAGACCCTCAGAGTAGACTTTTGAAGTTTGGAGAAGATTTAGAATGATTTAGCAGTGACTTAGGATGAGTAGTGTAATTGGCACAGTGCAAACACTGGCAAGTGGAAACACATCAGCACATTAGGCTATGAGAAGATGGGTTCAGGATGTGGAGGCTGTGGGAAAAAGCTGTGTCAGAGAGTTGCTCAGCACTCTCTGTGCTGGAGAGACAATTTTGAGGCCATATAAGCTCTTTTTGATCATAAAGAGTTTATATAATATAATCAAGGCAAAGGATAAAGACAAGATCATAGTGAGCTTTCATATCCAGAAGAATATAATATAATTATGTTAACAGGGAGGTGCTTCTGAGGGCTCAGGGCTGGGCTCCATGGAACTGGAGTGGGGGGTTCCAAGTATGAATCCTGAGACAGAGGGCTCTAGTGCTCACTGGCTACCTTATTGCGGGCAAAGCCTCTGTTTCATCATTCATAAAACTGGTAGTGTCTAATCATAGGGCTATTGTAGGGATTAGAATCCCTACAATACTCCCTACAATTAATCCACAATTAGGGATTAGGGATCCACAACTGAGATTGTGGATATGAAGTAGAGCACAGTAGAAGACCCTTGAATGTTATGCCATATTGTTAGCTATTATTAAATCTTTATTTCAAAGGAAAAGAAGTTGAACTATAGTTGAAACAAACCATTATGGACTTCATGAAAATGCTGTCTCTGGTGATGGCACTTTGAGCAAAGGGTGGCACTTAGCAGGTGGAGACTTAAGGATAGGCATGCCAGGGACAGCAGACAGCCTGGGACACTGTGCAGGTAAGGATGTGCCTGTTCCTTGAGAAGACACATAGCCCAGTTTTATTGAAACAAAGGGCGAGTGGCAAGGAGAATATGTGATAATTTGGGAAGACAGGTAAGAGCTATCCAGAGCCTATGTGCCAAGGTTGAATTTTTTTTTTTAAGTGGTATAAGCAATGAAGTGACTCTGGAAATATGAGGCTGGCAGTGCATGGACAGAGCCTGGTAGCATCAGGCCCAGGCCCAGGATGGGATCCAGAGCAGTACAGAGGCCAGAGGGGCTCTGTCCCCCAGGCCTGCAGTGGTTAACCTATGGAGGAAAATTCACTTTTTTCAAAGTCAGTCTTGGAGAGACAAATCCTGTGAATCCAAATATCTGGGCAGCAATCCCCAGCGGCGCCAAAGGTAATGAAACATCGGTATCTGCTGCTCCTATCTGTTATTGCTGATATTCAGATAATGATGCCAATACCCAGCTTGGGAGGGAGGAGGAAGTGCTGCTGGGGCAACTTGTTCTGCTCACCTCCTGGAGGGTCAAGAGGAGGCAGGAAGAGACAGGCAAAGAAGGTGACCCCCGAAAACCAAACCCTTTTCCTTATTTTGGCAAAATAAGTCACTCCCAATTTCAAGGAGCCATCTGAGAATGCTGGGAGATTCCCCACTCCTCCTGATGGCTGTTCCTCATCATACCTGAATAGTGTTTCACAATGTGGAGTGCTTTTGCATCCATCATATCATTCAGTGTTCGTCATGAGAAAACCTAAACTCTGAAGGTAGCAGTGCTTACATAGGGGACTTGTCCTGTGTGACATCCGTAGCTCACATAACATTCTTGAAGGGATTAGGTCAAGGTGGGGCACCTAGAAGAGGGGGTGCTCTACAGGAGTTCTCTGGTGGATCCAGGGTCAAAGCTGGGGGAGGAGGGGCAGAGTGGCCAGCCGGCCTCTCCTGCTCCATCCACACCCATGGCAGACACTGACCATGGATCCTCACAGGCTTTCCTCTGAGCCGGGACAAAGCCTCAGGGTCCTTGTCAACACAATTCTCTAGGAGTTTGTCCAGTAGTAACTGATCAAAGTACTAACTTTGAAAAAAATCTATCTGTTCTTCTGCATTAAAATATTGTTCAGAGTTTCTCCTTGTTCAAATGTCAATACTTATGGAATGTTAATATAGTAAGCTATTATCAGCAGTTTGCCAGATTTCTGTGTGCAAGCCCTTAGAGAAACTGAGCTGGGACAGAAGAGTTTGCTTCCTAAGGAATGCCAAGTCTGATGGGCACATGGAAGGACTAGCAGTGGCTTCTCTGGCAGATATATCGATTGCTCAATGATCTCTCAAATATAGACTGCTGTATACTAGAGAGGTCATAGTATTGGGCAAATAAGTTAACGCTGTTAGGTTCCATTTTCTCACCTGAAAGGTTAAAATAATGGCATCTACCCCACCACTTACAGAATATCCATCTTAGGGGGATACATGTGTTTTGTATTTTAAAAAGTATTATACAAATGCAAGGTATGATAATCTAGTTACATTAGGAAGAGATAAACTCTCATTCTTCAAGTTGACTGTACATGAAGGGTAAGGAAAAGAGAGAGGGAAAAGAAATAATTTTTATTAGGTTCCCAATTGCCACTAATTTTAAATAAATTATCCCATTTAATTTTCACAACCACTCTATAGGGTTAATGACATAATGCCCATAGTCTTGCAGATTACATGGCCAGTGTTTTTCAAAGATTTGAGTCCACGTGTACCTGGCACTCTTTGGCACATCAAAATCCATGCCCTCACTTGTGCACACTCTTGCTTTCTCCTTTCCTGAATTCTTTCCTGTAGAAGAGACCACTGGTTAGAATGAGAAAGATCAGGAACAGGCAGGTGCCCTGTGATCAGAAACCCTGCAGACAAACACATGCGACCCGAATGACGTATGTTTTTGAAACGCTAAGCATTGCAGGGGCATGAGTAAAAACAAATTAGCTAATGTACTTTTAGTTTGGTTTTCTCTTGTTTGAGGAGCTGCTTGGAGTTTGGAACGCCACGATAAAGCAGCACACTTTGGGTGTGGCGTTGTGGAGTCTGATGGTTTAGGGATAGATCCAAGCTAATAACACCTTCATCCTTTCACATCCATAAGGGAAATTGCAGTCCAAGAGTCAATTTCAATGTAACAACTGAATTTTTTTTTAATGCACTTGTACCTAATGTCTCAAATCAAATATCTTTGGCATGCTGGACCACATAACACTGAATACTTTTTTTTTCTTTTACATATACTACTTAAGGACAGTTCCTAACAAAAGCCAAAGCCTGAATTAGGGGAATAAAATGTATGCTATAACCAGCAGCACAAAGTTAGCCCATGTCCAGCACCCTGTGGTTTTGCTACATGTGGGAGTAGTCATCCGAGAAGAGGTTTTGGGTCCACTTGTCCCTTGCAGCAAGGAAGGAGGAATCAGCAGAAAGGGTGTTTCCTTCAGCTCCTTTATTGATGTGCAGACCTGTAAAGTTATGCTATAGGGAAGCAGAAGGAAAAAACTGGAAGGCCGCAGAAGGGGAGAGGAATAACAGCAGCACAAACAGGAAAACCGGACAGAGCAGCTGGGTTGGTAGCTCAAGACCCAGCCTCCAGGCGCAGGAGTTGTCATATTGTGCATGGATGCAGACTGAAAATCACAGCTGCAGCTTTGCTGGCCATTCAGTAGAGCTCCAAACAGCATTTACAGCTCATCCAAGCCCTGGCCTTGGCAGAGGAACACCAAGGCTACCATTGAGCTGGTCAGGGGATCAGAAAACGCCCTGACTCTTTTACAGATGAGATGACTAATCATAAGAAGAGGGATTAAGCTTGTTCTGTGAGGTCTCAAGGAGAAGAAGCAGAAGCAGAACCTACTCATGGTTCCTGAGAGAGGCATTTTGGCTTATTATGCAATAAACTAGAGTTGTCAAAGATGGAGTATTTTGCTATTGTCCCTGTACCTAGAACAGTAACACCGTGAGCTAAGTTTACTGAAGTTGCTAAAATGACTGTTCTTCAAAGCTGACTGCATGTTAGGCTTACTTAAAGAATTTCTTTGAAAGCACAGATTCCTGGCCTTTACCACTAGAAATTATGCTTCTATAGGTGACAGGTTGAGAACTGGAGACTCACATTTTTAACTGGATTCCCAAGTAACTCTTGTTCATGGAACAACACCTAAAAAAACATTTTCTGAAGAATATGAAACCTCATTGTAGTCAATGTTCTACAACTACCAGCGGGAACCCCAGCCTTAATCTGCCCCAAGCCCACCCAGCTCTTCGCCTCTAAGGTGGTCTGGTTCTTCTGTGGCTTCTCAACTGTATCTGTGCTCCTCTCTCAGTCCCTCTCCCCATCTCCTGCTAATGTCCTCAGGGTTCTCACCCCTTCCCAGGGCTCGGTCCATCGCCCCTCCTTTATGAGGTTGGTCTTGATCTTATGCAACAGTAATTCCCACACTAGATGAACCACATGAGAATATTCCGGATTTTATATAAAAAATGCTAATATTTTATCCAGGGAGTGTTTGCATAGAAAGTAGCTAATAACTTCATTATTTATATTGGTATTGATAATAATAATTATTTCTCAATATTTCACTGAAGGTTTTTGTTTTTATCTAACTCAAAAAAGCAACCACCTGGGGTTTGTGAGGTTTCCATCCCCTCCATCACCCAGGGTCATATTACCCTGTGAGGGTTTTGTGGGTGGGGATCAACTGAATCTACTTTTGTCTGATGCTTTTGTATTCAAAATAAAGAGTAGGAAGAGGGAATGATCACCTCACAATTCAGTCATGTCAGAACTCTCTGTCTTCCATGGGCTATAGGAATGACCAGGGGAATATGGTACTTGGATAAGAAACACACGAGATTGGACAGAGCCTCTCACCCTGGAGGGCTCTGGGCAGATAAGGCCATCCTCAGTGTGCATCTGGGATTAGGCATGTGCAGACATAACCTGTGGATGGTGGGCATTGCCTAACAAAAACCAATTACAGAGAGGAAAAACACAGCCCTCCCTATGAAGGAGAAAGACACCTGTCAGGGTGGGGCAGGACAAGCAGTCAGAGGGTACGAAGGTGCTTCTGCTGGGATGTGAACAGCACTGGCTGCTGTAGTGGGATTTCTGAAAGAGCTAACGGGGAGAGAGGGAGAGAAAGACTCCTAAAGCTGAGGGTCTCACCACTGGCAGTGGCAGTAGTGATGATGGTCACCAAGGATTTGGACTCTGAAGGCAAATGTAAAGCCAGCCTCACTCACACTGGGGTGCCTCAAAGCCAGAGGTAGGTGGCTATAGATAAAAGATGGCACACAAAGTGAGAAAATTTCCCTCCCTACATCCCACTGGGGACACACGGAGAGAGAACAAGACCCCTGTTGGAAGGAAGCCATGTTTACTCTGTAACTTCAAGCGCAAGTTGCCATACAACCACCCACCTAGGGACTGTGAGTGATTGGCCACAGGGGGCATTCAAGGTGCACTTATGATTTATTCACGTCATTGCTGGTGGCACAAGAATAGTTATGACAACACTGAGAGAGGTATGGTTTGACTTGAGAAGTGAAATAGATCACACCAGAGTCAAATCCTAATATTTTCTCTCCCTCCCTTCTTTGCTGAGAACTCTGCAGATTCAAGATCAAATTAGTTGTATATCTTGATGCAGACACTTTTTACTTTTTTTGAGACAGAGTCTCACTATGTTGCCCTGGGTAGAGTGCAGTGGCATCACAGTTCACAGCAACCTCAAACTCTTGGGCTTAAGCAATTCTCTTGCCTCAGGCTCCCAAGTAGCTGGGACTACAGACGCCTGCCACAACGCCTGGCTAGTTTTTGGTTGTAGTTGTCATTGTTGTTTGGCGGGCCTGGGCTGGGTTCGAGCCTGTCAGCCCCGGTGTGTGTGGCTGGTGCTCTAGTTGTTGCGGTATAGGCACTGAGCCTGATGCAGACACCTTTAAGGGAACTAGAACATATCAAAAGCTAAGGATCTAAGTATTGTAAATTAATTAATTTAAGCCATGTTTTTAAGTTCTGGTGCTGATCTGGTACCCAAGTCTCTCTCTTTTCTCTGGATCTCATTTCTGTGCCTGCTCTTATCAGTTTCTGATCTGCATTGTAAATGATAATTTTTGAGGGAATGTCTTAGATCCAAAGTTAGTGTTGGGCCCTAGAGGGCAAGTAGGGTATTGGATTCATTTTGCACAGTCTCCTGCCCACCACTGTGCTCTGAACACTGCGTTTCACATACTGGCCAGTGTGGGCCTTCACTCATGTGGGCCTTATGCTCAGCACTGGTCCAGGCACTAGGGTTAGACTGAGAAATAAGACCAGGTCACTGCTGCAGTATTTGGTTATTATGAATAAGCAATACCTTCTCCAAAACAGCTAATACAATTAACTCTCTTTTGACATAATGTGCAGAGATAAACTTACTGGTTAGTTGGACATGTTAGACAAGAAAGTGTTGAAGTAGGATGTCAGAGGAAGCAGCTTTTTGAAACGTTGTAGTGGAGGCAAGGAATGAGCTGGCTTTGGAAGGATCAACTGGATTAGCATAGAAAGAGCCAGCAAATATGTGGCTGGGAGAAATCCCACCCTCAGGCTCAGGGGTCAAATACATGAGCTCTAAATCAGTCACACTCAGCTGAAATTCTGATTCCATTACTATTCAAGGGAATTGGTGTCTTTTAATCAAGTTTTGTCACTTGGGACAAATGAGTTAATCTTCTAATTCTCAGTTTTCTCATCTGAAAGTGGGGATAATATTATTTCATTGACCTTGCTATAAGGATTCAGTTAATATGCCAGGAATATCCAGTACAGAGCCAGGAATTTGGTAAGCACTTAATATATGTCAACCAGACTGGTAATGTTACATTACCAGTACCTGTTTTTCATTTGTATGGGTAAGACATGTAATTCCCTGAGGTCACTTTCATGCTTCTTTTCCTTGTGGATTTCACTGTGGACATTGTACTGGACTACAGTACATCTAGCAATTCCCTGTTGGATTGCCTCTCTTGGATCTTACCCACTGTAGTGCATTGCCTTGCCTCCTGCTACCCAGTCCTGATTCTCCCCCATGCTTTGTGGGAATAAAATGTAGCAACAAATCTAGTCATAGCATTTATTACACATTGTTCATGCAGCGACTGAAGTGAGTGAGTGAGGAAGGAGAATTTGATTACTCCAGGGTATCAGGGCCTTTCAACCAATAATAATTTACTGTCTCTGCTAAGTGCCTCTGGAGGTTCTCTGTAGAGGGGACATACTATTTTATACACAAGCAGCTTGATCTGTTCCTATGAGATCATGTGGCCAGGGAGTCAAATGTCTGCCACACTGACTAGAGGCAATAGTCCTTTCCTTTTCCAATAAGGTCAGTTTTACTTTTTCTCTTCCAGAGTATGAGGCAGGGGATGAGGGAGGTGTCAGTACTCAGTGAAGTCATGGGGGGTGGGTGGGTATTGAAGCAGGAAACAATGGGCTGTAGGAGACCCAGGATAAGTTACTGAGATTCAGAATGTCACAGCATGGTTGTAAAAGCCCACCTGTGTGTGTGCATGTGTGCATGCTTGTGGGTGTGCATGCATGTGCTCACATGGTGCTTCTATGTGCGTGCATATGACCCTGCATGTGCATATATGCACACATGTGTGTACATACATGAGTGTCTCGTGTCTCTGTTTTTATTCTCTGTTGCTAGGGATTCTCCCCCTGTTTTTTCTTCTAGGTTATTATTTATGTCTGTCTATCTATCTATCATCTAATTATCTATCAATCATCTATCTATCTATCTTTATTGAGTAGCTACACTTTATTGAAAATACTATATGGCAGACCCCTGGTTAAAGTTGCTTTTTATAACCTCAGGTTACCTTGAAGAAACAAGACTCAGGAAGTGGAGTAATTTGCCCAAGGTCAGCCAGCTTGTGAGTGGCCCAGCAGGGGATCAAATTTAAGCAGCCACATATTTATAAACTGTCTGCTATTAAGGATTCTACCTTAGGGTTAATGTATGTCTTTTGCAGCACTTTCACACTTTTTTAACCTTCCATTCAAACCATTGCATCCAAAATGCCAGCCACCATCCTCCTTGAGAGGCCTGCCCAGTTAACATCCAGTCTCATAGCCAGGCTATCGTTCCAATGCAGTGCAAGGTAGCATGTTTAGCACGTGCTTCCAATCAGTGGTATTCTCTTTCCCTGACCTGGGATAGAGTTCACTGCTTTTTATACCTGGCCTTTGGGATTTCCAAGGCTATTGTAAGTCTGAAGATCAATCCTGGGTCAAGGAAGTTGTCTAGAGGGAAATGCTAACCACTTATTCAAAGATAGAGAAGAGTTGAATGCTGAATGAGTTTATGTGCCACAGGATGTCCAGAAGTTCAGAGTCATCTTGAGGACTATAGCAGATCTAGCCCTCCTAAGAGGATCATCTGATCACACAGAGAGCAGCCTGGCCCCTCCCAAACCACAGATGAACAGAAGCCTGTGGAGGGCTGGTGGGGTCAAAAGACTTCCAAGGGGTGATGGGAATTTCACATCCACTGGGTCTGATTAGTCACAGAAAAATGTTACCTGCCAATCTAGTCTCTCTCTAAACAAGCTGCCTTGGAAGGACTAGCTACTAGTATCTTAGAATGAAGTAGTTTACTGAACTAGCCTCTGAAGGAAGCCATGACCTGAGAGGCTAAAAGTGAAGTCTGACCTCTAGAGTTAAAGCATGTAGCATGGTAGCCATTGGCCATAAGGAGCTATGGACCCTGGAGATGTGGCCAGTCTGAGTTCATATGAAGCACCAGGCAATGTGGGTGTTTGGACTTCAGGGAGAGGGCTTTGGAATGATGGGTTAGTGGGGGATGATCGAAGTGCAAACAGGCCCACCTTCTAGCTTCCCTTGGACCAGCCTGCCTACATTCGTCTCTGCGGGTGAAGCAAACATGTGTCACACATGTGTATGACTTGGCCCTTTCTTCCTTTCATGACCAAATAAGCCACATGGCTTCTGAATCTGAAGCATTTTTTTCTAGGACATCCGTATTCTGTATCTAACTCCTGCTTCAAGCTTGCCTGCTTCATCAAGGCTGTTCTTCCTATTGCTCCCATTACACATTTGTAGTAGTGTGTGTGTTTCTCTCTCTGTCTCTCCATCTCCCCTCCTATTATCTCACTTAATTCTAGACAAGGAACTAAGTTACCCAAGATGGTCAATGAAGGGAGATTAAAGATGATCCATGTATTTGGGGAGGTTTCATTAGGTGAATGTCTCTAGACCTTCATTTAACATATACTACTCCTTGTCCTTCTTCTTAAGTCACGTATGAAAGTCCTGTCTTTTATGTCATATTTTATCTCCCATTGGGCCACCAGAGTAGGTGCTTTAATATACTTGATTGTTGCATATTTGCTCTGCCCTGACTTATGTTCTTTTATTAAAAATAAACCTCTTATGCTGTAGCAAGAGCAAACTGCTTGGGGGCAGGGTCCATCCCTTCTAATAGAGGGCCTGGGTAAACTTGACATTACTTATCTGAAATGTGTTTGAGTGTTACAAGTAAAAGGATTCTAAGCCTTCTGGTCTACTGCACCTTGTGGGTGTTTGAGCTAGCTCTGCCATAACTGTGTTCTCTTTGGGCCTGATGCTATGACCACAACTCTAATAGAGACATCTTTTTCATTATGCTTTGGCCTTCTCTGAACATGTAAAAGCCCATGAGAAGGGGCTCTTATTAACCCCTAGGTCCCAGGCTCCAGAAAGGAGTGAGGCTGTAGAAGATGCTCAGAAGGAGGAGAGCTCTGAGAGAAAAAATTAAGGAAAATTGGGATGGTAGTGGTAAGAATACATTTGGCCACCTTTTCAAATTTCCTGTGAGCTGGGCCTTTCCTGGGTCAAAAAAGAGCTCATATCCTTGTTTTTTCTTTCATCCCTGCAGAGCCAAGACTGGAGGAATAAACCTTGAGTCAGTAAATCAACAGAGCTGAGAGATCAGTCAGTCAGTCAATCTTAAGAGCATTCTTGGATTTGTGGATGCCTTGAGAAGGATGCTTAGAGAAACTAAGGATAGGGTAGTTATTAAAAGAGATTAAAGGGTATTAGCTAGTGCCTCAGCAAGTTATAATTTAAAAAAAGGAACAGAAAGGAAACAGGAGACTAATTTTTCCAGATGCTGAAATTTCAAGGAGAACTGAGCTGGCCTGCAGACCATTGCTGCTTTATATTAATTCTCTTGCATGGTTAAATCAAACCCAAATATACATGTCTCTCAGTTGGAAATGCCTAGTCAATTTCGCTGTATAATGCAGAGAGGAGGAAGCCTAAGACACCAGAAAACTACCTTAACCTCAGCTGCTATTATTCTCTAAAGATCTAAATCCTTTTCTGAAAGTAAATGACTTGTTTTGATGATACACCCTTTACTTAAAGAAAGAGAATTATCATGGTATCTGTCTGGGGAAGTTGGGTTCAAAAGAAGTATAAGAATAAATCCCCCTACAATAACTAATGGTCAAGGGTATTATTAAGCAGGAACTTTGTGGCAGGTATTGCAATGATGTAGTCACTTTGCTGGTAGTTAGGACTGGACTGCAAAGGAAAAAGGAAGGTCACCTACCTGATGAGGTTTAAGAGAGTTCTTCCAGTTCTTCTCTCTCAAAAATCTCACCCAGTTCACTCAAGCATCTAAGATTTCCTATTAGAATTTTTGCTTGCTAACTTGAGACACCTCTGTTATGATGTAAACAGTCTGAATAGTGCATATTTAATTGACATCATTCATGTACCCTCAAGTAAGGATTAAAGGCCTTTCTCCTGCTGCTTTTGGAGACAGAAACCTAAATCATTATGTTGCTGGGTAACTGATATAAAAGAGGGATGTGCCAACTTCACCACCCTCAGGTTTTTGTAGCATTTAGTTTTGTTACTGTGTATATTTTTATTTATTTATTTATTTATTTAGACAGTCTCACTTTGTTACCCTGGGTAGAAGGCCACAGTGTCATAGCTCACAGCAACCTCAAACTCCCGGGCTCAAGTGATCCTCTTGTTTCAGCCTCCTGAATAGCTGGGACTACAGGCTCCCACTGCAATGCCTGACTGGTTTTTCTATTTTTAGTAGAGACAGGGCCTTGCTTCTGCTTAGGCTGATCTTAAATTCCTGAGTTCAAGAAATTCACTCACCTTGGCCTCCCAGAGTGCTAGAATTACAGGCGCGAGCCATTGCCCCTGGCCTACAATGTGTAATTTTGTTATCCTGAAGTATTGGGCAACCATTGATCTAAAGCTCTTGATGTTACCCTGGAGAAAATATTTTTAAAAACTAGCCACATTATAGATTCACATAAGACAAATACCTATGGAGGACTCTGGATTGACTTTCTTGTCTTTATTCCTTATATTCAGGGTTCCATATGTAGTAGATTCTCACAATGCTTTCCTAGTCCGTAGAAGATCAGCAACAACATAGGCAGAAATGACAGTGTCAGAAAGTGGCAGCTGACAGTTTGCCAGAGGGAGGGAAAAAGGAAAATTTAAAAATCAGGTATAAGAATTTCAAAAGGCTTGGCAGTCTGTGATCAACTAAGATAGGAAGTAACACCACGTTATATGTCAAAACCCCTCAGATACAACTATGTGCCTGTGAAACAACCACTGATTTTCATTAGTGATACCCACAAGACATAAGAAAACATTAGAATTAGATTTGGTCTCCTTACCTGAGCTAAGGGTAGGTGCAGAGAAGGGAAATTGAATGCATTGAGCTACCAACTGCAATAGGTTATTACACCTATCATCCCAATGTTGAATCCTCAATGTTTTCATGCCATAGCCATTAGTGTCCCCATTTTGGAGAAGAGAAAACTGAAGTTTGGAGCATGAATAAACATCAAGTTCAATGATGAAGGCACGATGTGAATGCCTCCCTTTCTTCCCAGCACATTTGCTCTGTGCCCCCAACAATATGGCAGTGCAGCTCTCCCCTCCACTGAGATCCTTTCCACTTGTTACTCATCTATTTCCTTAGCTGAGAGTGCCTACTTCTTTCTGTCCATACTGCCAAGTCCTTTCTCTATTGAAAGGTCTAGCACACAAGCCAGCTCCTCGCATAGCACTTCCTATCCCGTTTCACATGGTTTTCATCTCTGTCCCATTTTCATAGCACATGTGGCAACTCTGCTAATTTCTCAGGCATCTTTTTCCCATCAGCCCAGGGTATTTATCATGCTTTATTCATTTTAGCATCCTTTGGCTTTGCCTTCTCATCTAAAATCTTGCTTCCTTGGTTAGAGATTCTGTATTTTCCTTCTGCTTCCCATTTCTTAACTCCATGTGAGACACTTACAAGCAGTCTTTTCTGCATTCGTGTCTTTTCATCTCCATCATGGTCCTATTTGTCCTAGCCTGTGCAATACAAACTTCAGAAAGCTTGCTTCAGGGACATCTGAGATGGTTTAAGGAATTCTTTCTTCACTCCTCTATTCACAGGATACCTGGTGACCTTGTTGCTTAACCTCCACCCAAGCAAAGGGACATCTTTTTTCAATATTTGAAGTGCCCAAGGATAGTATAGATGTCAAACATTGCATTGAATAATTGTGGCAGTTTTGAAAAATAGGCAGAACTAAGGCAGATTTCTCCCCCCATATTCCTCACTCTTCTCTACCTGTTCACCATGTGTTTGGCTAGAGTAGTTCATGCACTGTTTCTCCTACCGTTTGCTTCCCTTCCATATTCCCTCCCAGTCCAGTGATTTCTCCCACCATACCCCTTCTGTGCCCCATTCTCTGCTGCTAAGGTCACTTCATCAAACTAAAGCTCATTAAAGGAAAAGGCAGACAAGCGATTCAGCATCCTGACCCCAGATATTCTAGCTGAAAAAACCCTTTGCCTTTTATATTTCAACCTGAATAGGTGTATGACTCAGTAGTGGAAGGATTTGTAGCTGACACTCAATAGAAGCTACTCTCGAATTTTGACAAATCCCATCTTGAGCCAAGAAGAGAAACAGATATTGATCCTAAGTGTACCTAATTCATCTCTGCACTTGTAATCCCGAAAGAAAATGCCTTCTATGACCAGAGGGCAGTCAATATTTTTTCCATCTTGTAAAATAAATAGCAGTTATTTTGGTGTGTCTTCATGTGTCGGGGGCACCAGCAGTAAACAAAGAGTTGATTTTACCTCTTTCTACAGCAGAGTTTTAATAACTACTGGGTCCCTTGTATGGACTAATTAAAACTATATCAAATAATTTGGATTGATGCGCAACTAGAGGCGATTGTATCACACTTTGCCCAAATTAACGAGGAAGCCTCACTCCCCAGGCTGGGGAGTGGTGCGTCTGCTGAGACTGCTGGTGACATGTGATAAATTGCTAGAGAATTCCTTTCAGGGGACTCTCTCTGACTCCAACAGTATTACAGTTTTAGCCACAGTTGGGAGGTGTTCATACCAGCCAGGGGTCTACTTACAAGCATGGCTTTATTTATTGTCCTTCCTCTCTTTTACCTGTGAGACTAGAGTTAGTTATCAGAGAACTTCCAGAGGCTCAAGAGGTCAAACCAGAGAGAGAACTGTTTCATTTCCACAATCATTCTGTATATTCTCAACCCAAATAGAGGGTCACAAGTTGTTGGAAATACTGAAAAACTGATTTGTGTCACATCATTTCCCAACCAACCCAGGTCAATTCCAACAAAAGAGCACAGAATCTCTTTGAAATGATGCGTGTCAAACACTGTGCCTACATGTGGGCAGACCATCTGTTCAATTCCAGTTTTTTTCCCTTGTCCATTAATAATGGTTTTTGTTATTATTTTGGACTAGTTCACTCAGATAAACCAGAGTTCTAGTTTCTTGATCATTAAGAACAATATCAGAAATCCATTTTGGATTACTCAAAGGCTTTGAAGAGATATTCATTTTAAATTACAGAATCATTTGATTTTGGTAATCAAAAAGGACCATCTATGTTTGACACAAAATTTTCTCCCAGTTCCTTGTCAAGTTTTATTCAGAGAAGCAATTCTAATTTTCTTGTAATCTGCAAGATCCACGGGGTGTGGGACAAACAAGTCATCACAATACAGTGATCAAATGTTTGGGAATTTCATGAGCATTTTTCACTTTCTAGCCAAACCAACCTGCTCCTTTTTTCTGCCATGGACCACAGACTCTCGCACTTAGGCTACAGTTTGTGTCTGGAATGCCCTATCTGTCATCAGTTCATGTTAAAATGGCGTCCCAGCTGGTTTTCTCTAATGAGTAGGCTTGCAGACCCTGCACCCCAGCTTTGAGAAGTATTCTCTGAAGGTGTGGAAGGTTCAGAGCCAAGACTCACCCTGCTCATCAATGCTGAGATGAGTGCAGAATATGCTGGGCAAAACGAAACAAGACTCTTAAGGTATAAAATGTCTACGTAATGTTAAATTATAACTCAGTTTTGATAACCTTAATGGAAATATAAGAGCCAAAAAGTCATTAATATAAATGGGGAACTGACATATTCGAATGAAAGAATATAGTTTGTTGAGTTAGAAGCCCTGGTAACTATGCTTAGTCTTGGGCTGAAGTTAACTCTGTGTCCTTGGCCAAGTTGTTTAATGTTTCAGGGTTTCAGTATCCTCATTGCCAATGAAGGGGTTGGGATTAGATGGCCTTGAAGCCACCCTGCTGCTTTAATATTCTCTGACTGCATATCTCAAAGGCATGTAAATAAGCCATTTAGGAAGATTTACATTGTTTTTCTTATAACTATAATGCAGAAATGGAGAGACTGGGCTTATCTCAGCATGGTTAAAACTTAAGAAATATCAAGCTTATGTTGTGAATTTCCTTAGTGGATCAAAGTATTTACCAAGGTTCTTCTTCAACACTTTCATCTTCTAGGGTTCCAGGGATGAAAAATGTGAACCACACAAATTGTTTGTGACATCACATTTCCCAGTGAGCTAACGCACTGATAGGTTTGCATGCCATGTGCACATATTCATGATCACGGGTTCTTATATTACTAAAAAATAATAATAATAACCTCAGTGATGGCCTCATCTGGTCTCTCCCTTTACAGATGAGACTATAAAGCCTCAGACTTGCCTAAAGCTACTTAAGTAATTAAAAACTGTTGAGATCTGAATGGCTTAGCTGCCACTCATTTAATCCTTTATTTTGTTTCCGTCTACAGTCCACAGGAGAAATACATTGTAAGCACATAAACGTCTATAAACACTGAGGTAACATACAAATGTGTATTTATTAGTTCTATTTATACACCTCTAATGTACACTCACCAATTAAAAATGTATACGTAAGACCCATGCATAATTATTAAAGATCATCCACAGATTTTAAACCTGGTCCTCAATCTGTCTAGGAACCTGTTATAACCAATCACCCCTGTCTTGTAACTTATCCAAAGTCATACAGTAAACTTAGGGCAAACCCAGATTTCTCTCCTTACTGGATATTTTCAGAGTTGGGACTGGAGGCATGGGTCTTTTAGTTCTCAGTCATATATAAACAATTTTCATCATTTTTCTATTGTCTCACCAATCTCTGCTTGCATATGTCTAAGAAATGGAATCTACCACTGACTGAGACAGCCAATTCTGCCAGAAGAATGTTGTTTTCGATTTTGACCTTAGATTCTCTGTCACTACCATTTCTCTGTTCTAGTTTGTCCTCTGCCTCTTTGGGTAGTGCCACCACACCATGAATGACATCCCTGTGTGCTATTTAAAGATAGCCATGATATTCCTGCCATGCTACCCTCCAGGCTTTGATCACTGGGCTCAGCTTTCTTTTTTTTTTTTCCTTTTTTTATTAAATCATAGCTGTGTACAATAATTCAATCATGGGGTACAGTGTACGGGCTTCAGATACAATCAGAGATATTTTCATCAACCTGATTGCGATAACATTCAAGAAACTTTCTCATTACTTTGTGAGAACAATTTTGATCCGTATTTAGAAGTTTTCTCCTAACCCTTCA